>PVJL010006838.1:0-15224 GCA_004026885.1 Lyroderma lyra | reverse complement strand
ACTGGGTCAACTCAAGAAGGCATTAGAACACTTTTCCAGCCACAGATCCCTGGACCTGGCCTTCCATGTTTACCAGAGGAAGCAGCATTCTGCTCTCAAGGAAAGCTCTTTCAGCAAGAATGCAAATCTGAGACCTGGAGACTGCTGGACTTGCTGCCCTCTTTGCACTTTCAAGGCCACTCTGCTCTGGGTCCCACTGAACACAGCTGGGTGTCATGGCCCTTCTCTGAAGGCTGGAGTGTCCTGCACCACAGCCAGACCACCTCACCACAGTGACTACCATGACTGTCCAGAATCTGCCCCCTCCATCCCCCATGCATGTCACACTCATTGGTGGGGCCTCTTCCTCCTATAAGTCTTCTCGCCCTTCTCAAGGCAATGTCTCAGGAGAGTATGCTGATTAAACAGCTCCCACTTACACTGCCAATCCAAGGGGAGCCCTGTTTCAGCTGGGGGGGGGGATCCTAGGCCCTAATGAAAACCAGACAGAACTTGTGTCTGCTCTAGACATTACTCCTTGTGAGGACTCTGAGGCAACAGGGCACCTAGTGCAGGACAAGCATATTTTCTGGGAGGAGGAGTGACCACTGCAGCCACCTGGTGTTGTGGTAATTCATACACTAACTTGCATGCACACAGGCCCACATCCAACCACAGCACCCTCTGCCTGAGCTCCCCTGCTGACCTCAGCCACACTCTGCCAGGTCTCCCATCATCTAAGGGCATTTCCTCTTACGTGTTATCATGGCACCGTCAGTAGTGGCACCTCTCAGTAGTTCTGTGAGGTTCAAGGAACTACCCCAAACCCTTGGCATGGCACAACGGCCCTCACCCATACTCACTCTCCACACCAAGCCCTATGCAGCACCCTGTGCCCCCCCTCCACCCAGTGGGCACACCTTCCTGAACAACTCAAGGACCACCACTCACAAAGTTTCTCCCTTTGTAGGGCAGATCACTCTCTCTTCTGGGTCCTCACCATCCCTAAGGTCAACCACAGTCTGGGCAGCACTTGTCATTTCTAACAAAGCACCTGCAGCTGGCAAAGGACTAGACTGACCAGACATCCCGTTTTAAACAGGACAGAAAACAGTGGTACTGTTCCATTTCAAGTGGTATATATGCTCAGCTTACTGACATCTTCAATTTAGCCCAGTGAGACTAAGCTGACCACATGTACCACTTAAAAGAGGAAAGTACTGTTGTTTTCTGTCCCATTTAAAAAGGTACATTTGGTCAGCCTGCAAAGGACTCACTTTGATCTCATAGTTCTCTCCTGGCACAGCAAGCAGGACTTCTGAGAGGGTGATAGTAAGGGACTAGGCTGAAGAGGTTGGCCTGATAGCCTGCACAGAGGGGACAAAAGTAAACATGGATAGACCCATGAGGGCTCCCAGGCCTCAGTTCTGGCCCCTGAACCCCAGTGCAGAGTTCAGCACAAGGGGGCAGCACATCTCCCCAATGTGTGACAAGGAGTGATTGAGCATGGGTCACCCAACTTCTCAACATTACAGCTGTTGGCAAAAGATTACAAAGATTAGCAAGAGCAAAAATGGAGGAAAGAAAAGGTGGCATGGAGGAGAAATCAAAGGTAGCAAGTAACTGTGGTGGCCCTCCAAATTTACTAGAAAAACACTGACTTGCACACTTACAAATGAGAGGGCTTTACGGTATGTGATCATGCCTCAATGACGCTACTAAAAAGATGTCCATTTTTGGTTTGTGAGAACCAGATGTAGAGAAAAATTTGGTTTTTAGTTAACATTGGTAATGTATTGGCATTAACTTTCCCCCCAATCTTGGTAAAGAAATGGGTAAATAGAGTAAGAAGTCGTATCACTTATTCACCATTAACTGACACATAAGCCCTTCCTTTGTCCTCACCGCTGGTAGAGTCCTCACCGTTTGGAAACAAACCCAGGATATCTAATTAAGGGGAAAGCGCTGCACTGAACACTTGCCAGAGCTCCTGCAAAGTTACCAGCATCTTATCTCCGAGTTTCTCAAGGCATGCTTATATAATAGCTGACCTGCATATTCACAAAACCAGATGAAAAAAAGTCCCACTCAAATTTTAAATTCACCACTTTTAGGAACCCCTGGACTATATCAAATTCACTCCTCATCATAAGCTATGGGCCAGAAGAGGATCTATTTTCCTGATGGTCAAGGATATATCAGAACAGCCTTCCATGAATTCCGAAGGCAGCGGAAATATGGTTTGAAGACTAAGTAACAACTCTTATCCTAGTACCTTCTCAGTTAAAGAGGAAAAAGAAGTCCAAGTTTGTGTACTCAGGACAACTGAGGAAGAGCCTTTGTGGATCCAATCACCCATTGATGGCCACTGGGCAGTTTCCAGGCTGGGGCTCTCATGAACCAAACTGCTGCTAACACTCCCGGCAGCCCCACATATGGGCAACTGCCTTGTTCCTCTGTTGGGCCACCGATCGGCTGATGACTGTCCAACCAGCAAATACAAGGGTTTTAAATGGCATTTCTAGCCTTTTCAAAAAAGGGAGTCATTCAAATGAGTGGGCAGTGGTATCTCTGCTTTTTAAATTTCATTGAGGTGTAACTGACATACAATAAATGGCATATGTTTAAAGTGTATAATTTTATAAGTTCACGTATGTAAACACCCATAATCCAGACAATGAACTCATCTATCATCCCCCAAGTCCCCTGGTGCCTTTTGTCATTCCTCCCTCCTTTCTTTCCTCCCCTCCCCTCAACCACAGATCTGCTTTCTATTACTGTAAGTTAGCTACTAGCACTTTTTAGAGCTTTATATGAACAGAATCCTAGTGTATATACAGGCAATCCCAGACTTACAATTTTTCAACTTTATGATGGGGTGAAAGTGATATGGTGATATGCATTCAGTAGAAACCGTACTCTGAATTTTGATCTTTTCCTGAGCCGGTGATATGTGGTACCATACTCTTGTGATGCTCGACAGCAGTAGCAACATGATTTAGGCTAACACGTTCAATGTAGGCTAGGCTAAGCTATGATATTCAGTAGGTTATATGTAGTAAATAGATTTTTGACATATTTTCAACTTACAATGGGTTGATCAAGACGTCATCCATTGTAAGTAGAGGAGCATCTGTACTTTTCTTTTGTCAAAGTGATTCCTTCACTCAGTGTATATTCTGAGATGCATCCATGTTATTGCAAATATCAATAGTTCATTCCTTTTTTTCGTTGGATAGTATTCCCAATTGTTAGATTTTTACTATAATTCCAATGTTTGGAGGAAACACAATCATAACAACAGTCAAGAGGAAATATTCCAACTAGATAAATCAGAAGGGTTGAAACAGCAGGAAAGGACTTCCAAAATCACCTTTTCCAGCCCTTCGGTGGTTGGAGAAAGGGTCCAGGAAAGAGTCAGATGCTCCAAAGAAAACTGTCCCCTATGTTAAAAATACTTGGCAGGACTGTGTCAGCACTTTTCATCCCAGGATCTCTAAAGGAATTTGATAAACATCAGTTACATTTCATAAACAAGAAAACGAGTGTTATTTGAACCAACTCAAGAGTTCAGCAGGAGTGACCCCTGCCTGCCATTCTCTCACCCTTGCCAGGACACACATTCTGCCTCTAAACAAACTTCAGGTAAAACCAACTGTGCAAAACCAGCAGTCAGGAATGATATCAAAAGTGGCTGCACACTGGAAAATAGGCAGCTCCTGAAAGGATTACATAGTTACCACACAACCAGCAATTTCACAGAAGACATATATTCACCAAGAAAGTTCTACACAAATGTTCATAGCAGCACTATTCATAATAGGTAAAAGTGAAAACAACCCAAATGTCCACCAACAGATGTGTGGATAAACAAAATGTGCTCTGTCCATACTGCCAAATATTATGCAGTCATGAAAAGAAATGGAGTAGATACATGTTGTAACATGAATAAACCTTGAAAGCATGTTCCCTGAAAGAAACCAGACACAAAGGCCATATATTGTGATTCCATTTATATGAAATGTTCAGAGTAAATTAATCCAGAGATAGTAAGATTTAGTGGTTACCTGGGGCTGGAGTAGGGAGGACTGACAGATCTATGGGGTCTAGGGGTCTTTTTTAGGGTGAAGAAAATGTCCTAAAATTGATTATGATGGTGGCTGCGTAACTCAAAATGTACTAAAAGCCACTAAGCTATATACTGTAAATGGACAAATTGTATGATATGTAAATTCTATCTCAATAAAGCTGTGAAATTTAAATGGCTACACAGCACTTGACACTTTACAACCACTCAACCAATAAGATTAAATCAAAAGGCATTCAGAATGCGAAATTTTTTGAGTCTCTCTAGAAGCCCCATCATACAATTGGTTACACAGCCAACTCCTGAGGACAAACAAGGAAAATCTTCCCAAATGCTGCAGTTAGCCAATGCCACCACCTAGCACAGGAAATAACTTTTTTTCCATTTCCCAATTCTATTCAGACTTTCCTGCCCTCAAATTCAGGTCCTCCTCTTGTGACACAAAGGGCATTACTCCCTTTCCCAAATACAAATCAAAAGTTAAGCTACAGGTGTAGGTGGGTGGATCATTAGGTTTAGCTAAGAGTAAAGAAGAAAAGACCCTTTCGATGTCATCAAAACTCAAGTGAGCTCAAATACAATGTTTACCTGTGGTAGAGAGTATTATCACTTTTATTTTATACAGCTCAGTGTTCGGGTTCAGGAAAATAAATCGATTATTTCAACTGAAAGAGGACAGGCCTGCAATTAATCATAAACACACACAAGGAACAAAACTAGAACCAGAGCTGCCCGAGGTTTTCTGTTTTGTATTGACTACAGTTAAAAAAAGAATTTGCAAAAAAAAAAAAAAAATTACCATTCACAACCCTAAGGTGCCATAGGTCACGACACATTCCTTGACCAAGGGATCTTTATCTGCGGCCTTCCAGACATACTGGGTACAAGTTACAGACAGCACAGTCCATTCATACATTAGTCCAGATTTCATCTATGTTTCAAAGTAACAAAACTAAAACTGCTATGCCCCCATCTTACAGCTGTAGAAACAGAGAGGTCTATAGAATCTGAAGGCTACAGGTGTGATCACGCACCTCCAGGGGCTCATTCTTCTCTTCAGGCAAATTCTCCCCTCCTTCTTCCTTCCCTCCACCACACATAAAGAAAACCAAAAGAGACACACTTGTACACCTGTTCTCCCTGATGTCCCACTCAACAGACTTCTATTTTTAAGGAATCTGGGGTTTGAATGAGTCAAATGTTTTTGCTCCTATTGGGGGCTAAAAGAAATCCCAAGTGGGTGTTCTACCCACAAGAGTGACTCAACCAACTAGACTCCCAAGTAGAACATAACCCTCATGCCCTAGGACAGGTTCTGAGCTCACTCTGGCTGAGGATGGGGTAGCTCCCTCAGCCCAGGCAGTGGGTGATCATGCCTTAATACCTGTGACAAGGTGAGCCTTGTAACTTCTCCCTGGCTGAAATTTCAGGAAAATAAACCTAAGAGAAGTGCCAGGCACAAGTAAACTTAGTGAATGGAATCTGAGATCCAGCGGATGATGGCAACATTCCCTGGGACCCCAGCCAGCTCCCTTCTCCCACCATGGGAAGGGACCCCAGGTCCAGGAAGTGTACAGCTAATACTTCTCATAACCCAAATCCAAATTTAAAATATCTAAGTAGCTTTCGCTACACATTCACATAATTAAAAACAAAAGTTTCCAATGTGGCAGATCCATTTGTGTAAAACTCACTATCAGTGTCCAATGGAGGAACAAACTCAAACTCAACTTTTCCAAGGCAGGGCTGAGGAGTTACGTAACAGGTCGGTTTCAGCAACAGGCAATGTAAGAAGATAAAACAAAACAAAACCTGCCTCTTGAAGAATCTCAAAAGCTAAGGAGTGGAGGATTCTCCACTGGAGGCAAAAATTCCGTTTCTGCTCCAGGAGCCTCCACCCTCGGCTCACCAGAGTCCCTGGGCCTGGGGAAATTTGACCCCAGGACTCAGTGGCTGGGGGGGAGGGGGGTTCCCAGATGACTGCGACCACAGGTGGGGGTGGGGCAGGGTTCCCACTTGGCCAGAGCGGGGATCTGGGCAGATCCTCGACCTGGGCAGATTCTCTTGAGACCCAACTACAGGGCAACTCGGGGACAGATAAACCCTGACCGGTATCTAGGGGCAAATCATCTCGTACATGCTCAGAAGAGGACCTGGGGCAAGCCACCTAAAGACCTGGCCTGAGCTATAGGGGGACTCAAGGGAAAGCACCCATATGCAACTAGAGTGGGACCCGGCGCTGATTCTGCCCTACTCCCAGTCGGTGTGTGGGAATCGGAACACGTTAGTTTGAACCTGGCCGAAGTGGGGGTCCCGAGACTGGTTACTCCGGACTGGTCACAGAGTGAGAAGCACTGGACGGATCAGCCCAAGCCTAGACAAGAGTGTGAGACACGGGACAGGTACTCTGGATCCAGCCGGAGTAGGGGACCTGGGGCACATCAGCAAGAGCCCAGCTGGAGAGTAACCTGGGGCAGGTTACTCTGGGCCTCACCGGAGTTGGGGAGCCGGGGCACGTTATGCCGGTCCCAGCTAGAATGGGGTACACGGGACAGGTTATCCCGAAACCGGCCGGAGTTGGAGGAGCCGGGGCAGGTCCCCGTGCTCCGAGGCCAGGCCCGGCTTCCGGCGCCGCCATGTGCTGCTCACCTGAGCGTCGAGCTGTCCCGCCGCAGTGCCGGCGCCAGCGCCGACCGGGCCCCCCGGGCCGCCACCTCCGGGGCCGCCGGGGCCACCGGGGGGCGTCTGCGTCTGGCTTGGAAGGGTGAAGTCGGTGAACTCGAACTCGGAGCCCTGCGTGTCGGCGCCGAGCAGCTCGGCCTCCTCGGTGTCCAGGAAGGTGAGCGTCTGCGAGCTGGGCCCGTACGCCTCTACGCTCATGGTGCCGCCGCTCAGGGCCCGTAGGCCGGCTCCGCGCCGCACTCTAGCCCGCAGCCGAGCTGAGGCCTAGGCCGCAGGCCTCAGGCCGCCGCCGCCGCGCCCGCGTCCCTGAACCGGACCGAAACGCCCGCAGCGGCACGAGCCGGGCCGAGAGCCGCGAGCCGATCCGCCGCCGCCGCCGCCGCCGCCGCCGCCGCCTCCGAGCCCCTCAGAGCCACCGCTCTTCTAGGAGCCACCCGCTGCTCGCAACCCCCAACAGAAACCGCCGCCGCGGCCGCCACCGCCGTGCGCGTGCGCGAGCCCGACGCCGGCGCAGGTGTGCGTGCGCGAGCCCGACGTCGGCGCTGGAGCGCGCTCTCCTCGCGGACTCCTCCAACCCCGCCCGGACGCCCAGGGCCGAGTTGGCCTACAGGACGCACAGCGCGCACGCACAGGGGCGGGACAGGACGGGGCGGGGCTACCAGCACGCGGTCCCGCCCTGGCCGCTGTTCAGGGGCTCTCGGGCGGCGGGTTGTGTGGTCGCGGTCGTCTGTACCTCTAGGGTTAATTGAGCACTAACGGGATTCCCTACTCAGATGGAACTGGAGAAATTTGATTGGGACAGTGCAGCCCCGTCTCCCGGAGACGTCCTCTGGGCCTCAGTCTCCCCAGCTATAAAATGGTGGTGTCTGCACATAATAGGTGATCAGTGTGCATTGGTTGAATAAACAGTCCTTAGCATGGATCCTGGCGTGCGTAGAAATGGTTTTTGCTGCTGCTTCGGACAATAATATTATTCAGAGGCAGGAAATAGCAAAGCATTTGGGACTACTTGCTCTGGGGTGAAATTCATACCTGGCCACCTACCATTGGCTGTGTGACTTTATACAATTGACTTCACCTCTCTGAGCCTTGAGTTTCATAGGAAATAAAAATAACCATTAAGATGGGATGAAGAATTAATGAGCTATTTATTAGTCACCTCCTTAATATTTATAAAGTTCCACGTGGACAGGTTGGCTTTCACAGAGTCTTCACCATGCAGAGAATAATGTCCAAATACAGTAGGTACTCAGTACAAGGTTTTCCAAGTTTAGTCACTGGTTTATGAGCCTTAATCTCCTTAAATTCTGAGCCTCAGCATCCTTTTTCATAAAGTGTTTTTGGAGAACTCCCACTTCCCTTTCTGTCCCAAGATTGTGGGGCCCTCTAAATACTTGAAGTCATTGCACAGGGCTCCTGGTTTATTCCTAATCTTTCATGGTTCCACATTTTCCAGTATTTCTGTCCCAACATGATAAGAATTTCATTTTTCCTTCTTCACATATTTTCTGGCCTCCTGTGCACTGAAATGTGGGGGGGTATTGAAAATGAATAATTAGATCCCCTCCCTCTCCAGGAAGAGACAGTTTAAGAGGGAAAAAAAATCCCAACAAGTCAACATGTGGTTTCAATAAAATTCAAAGCCCATCCAATCAGTTCGGGTGCCTCAGGAGGGAGCCAAGCTTCAGAACATGGTCAGGAACAGCTGACCTCCATGTTCCAATGAATCCTCCAGGATTTCAGATCTGTCCCCTAGCCCTCCTTTCCCTGTTACTCCAAGACCTTCTTCTCCCTTCCTCTGATAGAGCCCTCTTCATAGCCAGCATTCATCATAATTGTGATTAAATTATTGTCAGTGTGATTATTTGTCTAATGGACACCATTTTTTTAGAAGATGCTGTGAGTGCCCTGTCCAGACCCTTTTACTGGCTGGTGCACCCCTATACCAGCTCCTGCAAGTATTGGCTACCCCCTGTGAATTGCCCTTGACCAAACTGCCTCACCAGGGAGGTCATGCCCCCTCCAAAACATATATGTAGGAAGCCCATACCAAGGATGGGATGGTTTGGGGCACAAGAGGCTGAACACCTTTCATCCAAATTAAAACTTATTCTTAATGGTCATCAAGCTCCAGGGTTCACCCTTCACCCAGGTCAGACTGAGGCTTGACTCCAGCTGACTCCACTTCCTCGCCTGCTTCTTTCCGAACTTGTCTCGCATCCCTCACTCCCTCACACATTTCTCCCAAACTCTGAATCTCATGCAACTCTGAATCCTCATCTTAGGCCCTGCTTCTAGAGAACCCAATCCAAGCCAATGTAGAAACCAGCTCTCTGAGGGCAGGGACTGTGTCGGTATTGTTTGCTGTTGCATGCCCTAGGCCTGGAGCACATAATAGGTTCTCAATAAACATTTTAGTGGACAACCAACGAGCACTTGTCACTGCTTGGGGAGAACAAGGAACAGTTCTATTAATTATGTTTATAGGTTCAATTCCCAGCCATATTTGACACATATTCCCACAATGCCTCCCAGAGATGGCTACAAAGACTGACACTATCACATGCTGGCAAGGACAGGAAGAAACTGGAACTCTTGTCCAGGCCACTGGAGAGTGCAGCCACTTAGAATGGCAAATTGACAGTATATTCAAAAGTGAACCATGGACCGACCCACCACCGGAGCCAGCTTTTCTCGTTCTCGGTATTTATCGGAGATAAATGAAAGCAGACTTTATTTGCAGCCATCACAAACTGAAAACAACCATAATGTCCATCATCAGAAGAATGGATGAACACAACGAAATTCTTCTCATCAATAAAAGAATGTGAATTACTGACCATCGCAACAACACAGATGTTCAAGGTATCATGCTGAGTGAAAGAAGCTAGATCCAAAAGGCTACATACTGCAAGATTCTATTTATATGCTATTCTAGAACATGAGCACTAATGAATGTAAACAAACAGAAAACAGGTCAGAGGTTGCCTAGAGAGGGGCAGGAAGGAGGGATAACAAAGACAGGAGGGAACATTTGGGGTAATGACTGTGTTCACTATCATGATCAAGGTGAGTTTCACAAGTATAGATGTATGTCAAATGCATCAAATTGTACACATTAAATATATGCAGTTTTTGGTATGTCAATTATAACTGTTTAAAAATGTAATCCCCATGATATTTAGCATCATATGAAAAATGTGTATGTAAGAAAAATAAAGGAATTCAAGGCTGGAATTCACAAATTCTTATACATACATGTGCACAGCAGCACTAGTCACAATAGCCCAAAGGTAGAAACAAACCAACTGTCCATCAGCTGATAAATGGATAAACAAAATGTAGTCCATCCACACAGTAGAATATTATTCAATCATGAAAAGGAATGAAGCCTTGACACATGCTACAACATGGATGAATCTCAAAAACATCATACTGAGTGAGAGAAGTGAGATACTTAGAACCACAGAGTGAATGATTCTGTTTATATAAAATGTCTGGAATAGGCAAATCCACAGCAACAGAAAGTAGATTAGAGATTGCCAGGGGCTGGGGGAAGAGGAGATGGGGAGTTACTGCTTAATGGATACTGGGTTTCTCTTTGGGGCAATGAGAAATTTTGAAAGTAAATAATGGTGATGATTGTACAGCATTTGGTGAATATACTTACTTTCACTGAATTTTATAGTCAAAATGGCAAATTTCATTTTTACCAAAGTGAAAGTTTTAAAAAATAAAATTCAATTAAAAAGAAAAATATGGGAGTTCCCTGATGGTGTAGTGGCTTAAGGCTTCGGCGCTGGCGCTGTCAGTGCTGCGGCCTGGGTTCGATTCCCAGCCTGGGAGCTACCCACATACCAAAAAGCAAAAAAAAAAAAAAAAAACAAAACAAAACAAAAAAAAACAAAACAAAACACATGGCTGTATTCTAACCACGCAGAATAGACAGCTGCTGAGTTTGGGTTAACTAGAGCATGTCTGAATTCACATCTTTGCCTTGCCATCAGCTCGCTGTGTGACCTCTCTCAAATGTCTTGGCCTCTTTGTGCCTCACCTGTGAAATAGGATTCTAGTGGCCCCAACACCCTACAGTGTGTTATGTGAAGAATTTAGGACAATACCTAGCCACCAGCCATCAAGTGCCAGGTCTTTGTGAATGCTCAGTCTTCTTTGCTTTGTCTACATTTTCACAATTCACCATTGAAATTAAAACAAAAAACATTTCAGAGCACACAAAGTCCTTTTGGGCCTCCACCACAGGTGTGTGTGTCTCTCTCAGCCCAGATAGATCTCAAGGAATCCTAGCCCCATCCCATTCAGTGGCTTAAGCCAGCTTGAATTCACCCGTCAGTCCTGAATTCACAACTCTGCCACATGTGCTAGCCCAGGCTGTCCTTGAGTTCTATGCCAGCCTTTGAGTCGGGGAAAATGGAATTCTCTCATACCAAGAGAGGTCCCTCCAGGGTAAGCAGCCTGTGGCTGCCACAAGGGAAATTCCACAACTTTGGGAAAAGGCCATGTAGGATCCTGCAGCTGCTTCCCCCAGTTCAGCCATCAGCCTCTTTGAAACCCTCTTTTGGGCTCCCACTCCTACAGATGTGGCCCTTGTGACTCTACCCTTGCTGAGAAGTAGTCAGCCCCACCGGACCGTGGACTAAACCCTGTCTGAGCGCCCCTCAGAAACAGTGGGCACTTGTGGGTTTCTGTGGACTCCCCCTTTGCGGCCCCATTCTTGCTTCAAAGGAGGCCCTTGTGGGACATGAATGTGTGGGCAAGGCCCCGGGGATGCTGGTGGGAAAAGAAAAATAGGTGTGTGTGTATATTTTATAGTCTCCTCTGCTCTCTGAATGGTCTCTTTGAAATGGGTCACAGAAGGCTTTGCGTGGGGGGACAGTGGGCAGCCACCTTGATTCTAATTCAACCACAGGTTTCTTTTTGGGGGTACATAGGAGGGTGTCTGGAGAAGTGGGTTTTGGCCTGGCCTCAAAGCTCCAGTTCCCACATGGACTCAAAGCTGCTATTGAGAGCGGCAGGGCTGTCCAGTGCTTCCAGAGGAAGGCAGCCCCTGGGGGACCCCCTTCATTCCCGCATTAGCCTGCATGCCTGCATACATTTTGGGTGGAATTTCACTGTGGCTGTTTTAGAAGGTGTTGGGGTGGGAAATGAACTAACACCTCCTGGTGGGCCTGACCCCATGTCACTGTACCCAATTTGTAGATAGCTGTGAGGCCTCTTCTAGCAGGGAGATGGAAAATAAACAAAGTCATCAGAACACAGTAACTAGTGTCGGTAAGAAGGTAACAAAAGGATCGAAAGGAAAATGGACCGTGTCACACCCACTAGAATGGCCGTAATCCAAAACGGAAAATAACAAGTGTGGTCAAGGACGCGGAGAAAGCGGAACCCTGTGCACTGCCAGTGGCAATGGAAGATGGTGCAGCTGCTGTGGAAAACAGTCTGGCAGTGCCTCAGGAGGTGAAGTCCGGGTGACTATATGACCCAGGAATTCCACTTCTAGGTATATACCCCAAAGAATTGAAAGCAGGGATTCAAAGAGATACTTGTACACACATGTTCACGACAGCATTATTCACCATCACCACAAGGTAGAAACAACCCAAATGCTCATCAGCAGGTGAATGGATAAACAAAATGTGGTCCATACACACAGTGGGATATCAGTCCCCCATAAAAAGGAATGAAACACTGACACACACTACAACCTAGATGAACCCTGAAAACATCATGCTGAGTGAAAGAAGGCAGACACAGAAGTCACATATTGCGTGAACCCATTGATATGAAATGTCCAGAACAGGCAAATCCATAGGGACAGAAAGTAGATCAGTGGTTGTCAGGGGCTGGGGCGGGGAGTGGGTGCTGACTGCTCACAGTTACTGGGGTTGCTTCTACCACTGGAAATAATGCCGCTGTGAACATCTGTTTGAGTCTCTGCTTTCAATTCTTTTGGGGATATATGCAGAAGTGGAACTGCTGGATCATATGGTAGTTCTATTTTCAGTATTTTGAGGAAACTCCATACTGTTTTCCATAGTGGCTGTACCGTTTTATATTCCCACTGACAATGCACAAGTGTTCTAATAGCTCCTTATCCTCACCAGCATTTGTTGTTTTGGGGTTTTTTTTTAGTTTTTGTTTCTTTATGGTTGCCATCCTAATGGGTGACATCTCATTGTGCTTTTAATTTGCACTTACTTCCCTGATGACTAGGCTGAACAGACATACCTTTTAATAGGACAGAAAACAATAGTACTGTCCTGTTTCAAACAGTCCTTTTGGTCAGTGTATTGATGCTTTGAATTTAACCCAATGAGACTAGGCTGACCATATGGACTGTTTGAAACAGGACAGTACCATTGTTTTCTGTCCCATTTAAAACATTATGTCTGGTCAGCCTATGATGACTACCTATGTGGCGAGCAAATAAAACTCTAGGAAAAGTATAGTCCAAGTAATAATTGGGGTATACTTACCCTAAAAAATTATTATTTTTTATCTGAATTCAAATTCAACTGGGTATCTTGTATTTTTGTTAGCTTTTTTTTGTGTGTGTGGTGGCTTTCATTTTAACTTTTTTTTTTTTTTTTTTTTTTTGGTGGTGCCCTGGTTGGGAGTTGAACCCAGTCCACAGCGTTGAGAGCACTGAAGCCTTAGCCACTACACCACCAGGGAACCCCTCATTTTAACTATTTTTAAGTGTACAAATGTATTGGCATCTAGTACATTCACAATGTTGTGCAAACACCACCTCTATCTAGTTCCAAAACTTTTCCATCAGTCCCCCGCCCCCCGATCCTGGCCTTTGGACAAAACTATAAGTGCATGTCCTTGTCCACCTCATGGGAACGTGAATGTTTCTGATCCTTTGTTCTAAGCGGAGTAGAAAAGAATGCAGGGGCCAAACCAGTGGCTACATATGACATACATGCGGCCTTGGTAATAAGCAAGCCTCTCCATCCACCCAGCAGCTGGAGGGAGCACCCACTCCTTCAGGCCTGCAGCCGTCCATGGCCATTCTTCAGGATCCATCTGGTGCCTGCATGGCTGACCAGAGAATGAAATAGAGAAGGTAGGGGCCATTCCTTGCTAGGCTAGGCCGTTGATGGTGGCCTAATCTCTACTGATGTGATACTGTTTCCGTTCTACTGCTTGGACTGGGGAGGGAAACAGCTTCAGAGGTTTCCTGTGGCCTCCCCCACTCTTCTCTATCTTCTAAGCATATTCATTCTCATCAGCTCTGATCACATACCTGGAGATAGATGAGCTGGTCCATTGTGAACTGGACTTCCTCCAGGACTCCATTCACTACCTGCCCCCACCCCTCACCCACCTCTGCAACCCCAGTCTGCAGGCAGCCATGGTGACTCCTCAATCTATGGGTATCAGTGTCAGCTCAGCCTATGTCTGTTAGTCCTTGGAATGTCGGGGCACTCCCTTCTGCCGTTGACAGTCACTTAAGTAGAGGACCACAGTTTGCTGTGGGGGAGGAGTAGGGGTTTATCACAGCACAAATTCACCACAGAGTCCTCCCTCATGTCAGCTCTTCAGTCCAGCTCAGGTCTGGGGACCAGCAAAGGAATCATGACTCTACTAGGGCACCCACCCTCGGCGTCCTGCTCCTCTGCTCTTGCTTTGTTCAGATCGTGGGTGTTAATTAAGTGGCACCCTCAGTTGCTGCCCATCCATCTCACCTTGGTCTATAAAGATTTGGAAAAAACACTAACATGGATCTAACATCTCCAGGCTATATCCTTAAGATGACCCTATCCCCTCTTAAAGTGCCTACCTGAGAAAACTCAGGGCTGCCAAAAGAATTGACTGTTGCAGCCACACCTGAAGATGGGTCCCATCTTCCGGCCTCTGTGGGATGGGAGTAGATGAACTCCCCCCCTAAGTGCCAGTTAGAAAACCCATATAGGTTTCACGTGGACCAGCCCCTCCTTCCTGCTTTCCGTAATTTTTCAGCTTCCTAATTCTATGGAACCCCCACTCACCCCACTCTCTATTCGCTCATTCTCTCCTTAAAATGTTCAATCAAAGTTTAGTTTACTACACACTGTACTCTTTTCCTTATTACCATAGTATGTTATTGATTAAAATCTACCCTGACCATTTTAACTAGTGTCCAGCTTTGTTCATCTTTGACAAGGTAGAGTTTCTTCCTCCTCAGGGAAACCTCAGTTTTTACCTTTAAGGCCTTTCAGCTGATTAGTGAGACCCACCCTGGTTACTTAGGGTCACTTGGTTGTGGATGTTATCATGGCCAACAGCTAAATCTCACCATCACACGGTCTTGGGATAATTGAAGGCTGTGGTCCTGGTGGTGAAGTGCTGACCTGGCCTTTATTTATTTATTTATTTTTTAAATTCATTTTTATTGTTAGACTTATTGGGGTGACACCTGTTAGCAAGGATTACATAGGTTTCAGGCATACAATTCTACAGTGCATTGTCA
>PVJL010006837.1:66424-86135 GCA_004026885.1 Lyroderma lyra | reverse complement strand
GGGGAGAAAGGGGAAGGGGTGGGAGAGGAGGGGGGGAAGCTAAATATAAGGTGATGGAAAGAGAAGTCACATTAGGTGGTGAACTTATTATACATCAAGTTGACAATGCACTGTAGAATTGTATGCCTGAAACCTATGTAATCCTTGCTAACAGATGTCACCCCAATAAGTCTAACAATAAAAATGAATTAAAAAAAAATTCCTTAAATAGGCTGTCCTACAAGATATTAACTACTTTATAGCTGAATATCAATATTACAGCAAGTCATAAACACCAGTCATCACTGTGCGTGTTGGGTTATACCCTTTGTCTCCTGTGAGACAAAGTGATCAGCCCTTGGAGCACACATAAAGGTTTAAAATTGGTAGAGACTTAAAAGGTCATCTAGATAAAATTTCTCATATAAAAGATAAAAAACAGATGCAAGAGGGTTTAAGTGGGGTGGTTAAGGTCCCACAACTAACTCGAGGCAGAGCTGTGCTTCAGACCCTGGTATCTTGGTTCCTAGACCATTGCTCGTACACTCTATTTAACTTAATTTTTTTATTTCTCTTGTAGATGGTCCATATTTTCACCATAAAAACAACTGTGTTGTGTCAAGCCGGCTTGCTTTTTCATTTATGTAACTGAAAATCTGTAAGAATATGTTTATGAATAATTTAAGAAAAAGAGACTGTCCAATTCTTTTCTTTAAATGTGCCTGTTCTTTGCCAAAAGAGCTTAGAATTATTAGAGGAATAACACTGGGTTAATGGGGACATTCAAGTATACGAGTAAGTTTAATAGCATGGAACATGGAACTGAACATGCAAAATTGTAAGATTGATTTTAAGTTGTCTCAAAACATTGGACGGCGCCAAATAAATAAAAATAACAATGCTAAAGGCATGTTAGTTTATTAACTTCTCAAAAATAATTGCCAGTTTTCTATACGCGATTAAATTAGGTGTATATAAGAGTGACTCAAATATAACTTGGCTCTTTCTGCCACTTCTGGGGGCAGTTACACATATTATCACATTAAAAAAAAAAATCGACTCCAAAAGCATGTCTTGGCAGAAATCTTAAAGAAACCAAAGAGTCAGAAAAATCTTAAGAAATAGAAGAAAATAATTACAGATCACCTTGTATTTCCCATTTACAATTACTCTTGTTCACTATGACTCTTCCTGAGGGTTCTTAACCCGTCAGAGTGGCCACATTCCTACTAGTTCTCAAAGGTTTTTTGTGGAATCTTCAGGATTTTCTACATATAAGAGCATGTTACTTGAGAACACAGATCATTTTACTTCTTCCTTTGCAATCTGAATGACTTTTATTTCTTTTTCTTGCTGCATTTCCCTGGGGAGGACTTTGAGTACTATTTGATAGAAGTGGCAAAAGCAGGCATTCTTGTCTTGTTCCTTACTTACAGGGAAAACTTTTCAGCTTTTCATCATTGAATATGTTATCTGTGGGTTTTTCATATACGGTCTTTCTTATACTGAGGTAGTTTCCTTTATTCCCAGTTTGTTGAGACTTTTTATAGTAAAAGGATGTTGAACTTTGTCAAATGCTTTTTCTCAGTTGAAATGATCATATTTTTCCTTCATTCTGTTAATCCAGTGTGTTACCGTGATTAGTTTTCATATGTTAAACCATTCTTGCATTCTAGGAATAAATTCTGGAATCCCCAGGAATATTGGTCTGCACTTTTCTTTTCTTGAAATACCTTTGGTTTTGGTATCAGAGTACCATGAGCCACATGGAATAAATCTGGAACTGTTCCTTTCTTTACAATTTTTTTTTAAGAGTTTGAGAACTGGTGTTATTTCTTTAAGAAGTCATTAGGGAAGGCCTCTGATCCTGGGCTTTTCTTAGAGATTTTTATTACTGATTTATCTCCTTAATAGTTACAGGCCTACTCAGATTTTATATTCATAATTTAGTTTTGGTAGGTTGTGTATATCTGAGAATTTAAGTATTTCATCTAAGTTACCTGATTTGTTGGTGTACGATTGTTCATCATACTCTCTACGGACCAATATCCCTAATGAATACTGATGCAAAAATTCTTAACAAAACATTAGCAAACAGAATTCAATAGTATGCTAAACAGGATTATACACCATGACCATGTAAAATTTATTCCTGAAATGTAGGAATGGCTCAACAAATGAAAATCAATGCAATGTAACACATTAACAGAATGAAGGGAAAAAACACCTTATCTCAGTTTATTCAGAAAAGGAATTTGACAAAAATTCAACATCTTTTCATTATAAAAATTCTAAACAAACTAGGAATAAAAATATTCTTTTTCATTCCTGTAATATTCCTATTTATGTACACTCTTTTATATCTGATTTTAGTTATTTGAGTCCTCGATGTTTTCTTTTTCAATCTAGTAAAGGTTTATCAATTTTGTTGCTATCCTAGTGAATGCTCCATGTACACTTGAGAAAAATGTGCATTCTACTATTTTTGGATGGAATGTACTGAATATGCCTATTAGGTCCAAGTGGTTTATAGTCTTGTTCAAGTCCTCTACTTTCTTATTGCCCTGATTATTCTACCTAGTATTGAAAAATTGTGTGTGGAAGTCTCCTCCTATTATTATAGAACTGCCTGTTTCTCCCTTCAATTCTGTATATGGCTGCTCAAACTACTATGAATTTTTAAAAGTGTGTGAGCAGTATATTGATGCCTTAAAACACATGAAACAAGGTCAGAAAACTTATTCACACCTATTGCAGCCAGGTAGATGACTTTCTCAGATGTCCCTTCAAGAGAACCCTACATAAGGAACAGAGGTGACTGACAGACCCAGCAGCAGAACCTGTGAAATCAGCTATCGTGGTTAGTGAGAGAATACGTCCTCTGGCCCGTCTCTAGCCAGTACTTGGACATGAGAGCCAAGCTACTCATGTCCGGTGTGGGACTCCTTCTTGGCTTGCTGAGGCTTTCTCAGAAATGCGCTGTGATCCAGAGTTATCCCTCCCCGATTCCCCTTCCGTGTTTCCTTTCACAGGTGTCAGGCTGACATTGCAATCTGCAGGCTTTCTCTCCCGACTTCTATTCCTTTTTTCTTTATCCTTTACAGGTATTGCATTCAATCTCCTGTACTATCATACTATCTTAGAATTTTCTTCTCAGAGGAGGTGAAAACTAACACAGTATGTCACTCTGAAGTGGGAAAAAGTTGTAACTTTTCTAGGACTGACAGACTCTTCCTTACAAGTTCTTCACCCTCACTTCCCACCATACTGGGGTCAGAGGGGAAACTTAAATGTGTAAGTCTCGTTTGTTTTGAATATTCATTCTATTTAAAGTTTAATTCCCCAACTGGGTTTATTTAAATACTATCCTATGGAACATTCAGTCTTTCCATATAAGAAAAAATTCTACACCATCTCTCTTCTCCCAAATGATATTTTCTGCACGTGTGAGAACGTTTTCCTTGTCCTCGTGGAGATAATGATAATGGTGATAGTAGTAGTAACTGTAGTATTAGTGTTAGTAATTATCATTTATTCAGAGCTCTCTGTAAGCCAGGAAATATTGCTATGACTGATTTAATCTTTACAATGCCCCCCATGAGCTAGCCTTTTCAGTGTCTTTTTGAAAATTACAAAAAGCAGTCCTTCCTCAAAAAACTTTATTTCCATCTGTTAGAAAATTGTTGCTTTATGTTGATATCCTTAGAATAAGACATTTTACTGCCATCTGCTGGGAAATTTCTGTTGAAATAAATATGAAAACTGTGTTGCCTATGATGTAAAGAGATCCTTCCTAACTATGGTATTCTTATGCAGTATACAACATGTATAAATATCTGTGGCAGCCCTGAGTTGGAGACTATTGCCTCCTAACAAAGCATTTGCTAGTCCCCTGATGCTATAGTTGCAATGGTGGTAGAGTGCTGGGGACTGTGATTTATAAGGACAAAAATTGAAAAACATATAATTACAGTGGTCTCAAAAATATTATGCTAATTACTATGCTTAGTTAATTTATTGGCTATGACTCTGGGTATGGCTAAATAAAGTAGCTTCTAATTTACTAGCTATTCTGCATACTAGAGAAGTTTTAGCTTAAATGAATGCTTGCATTGCAGCACATTCAAATATCTTTTAAGTTAGATCAGTCCCCAACTGAAAATATGATGAGATCTATTTTCTCAGAATTAATAAAGAGTGGAATGCAGTGGCCAACTTATTATGCTAGTTATCAAATATTACCATATGCTCTATACATGAATTACCAGTTTAAAAATCAATTTAACACTAGAAGTATACTGGACATAATTTAATTCATTGCTTATGCTTCAGAAGGTACTTCATTATCATACATTGCATAAAGTCATGTTTATATACATAAATTAAAATTAGACAGAACTATGCTAAAAACATACTATGCTTGAGTTTTATGGCTGCTATGGACTGAACTGTGTTTCCTCAAAAGTCATATGTTGAAACCTTGATCCCCATTATGACTGTATCTGGAGATAGAGCCTTTGGGAGGCAATTAAAATTAAATGAAGTCATATAGGTTGGGTCCTAATCTACTAGGATTGCTTGCCTTATCAAAAGAGGAAGACAGAGAGATCTGTGAAAGCACAAGGAAGCGATCTCATTGTGAGCACACAGTGAGAAGGTGGCCATCTGCTACCCCAAAAAAGAGTTCTCACCAGACTCCCACCCTGCTGGCAGCTTCTTCGAGGACTTCCAGTCTCCAGAACTGTGAGAAAATAATTTTTTATTGTTTAAGACACCCAGTCTATGGCATTTTGTTATGGCAGCCCAAGCAGACCAATATAATGGACAATTAGATTCTACATTAATGAGATTCTACTATTCATTGCATCTAGACAAAAATTTCAAAAATTTCCATTTTTATGTGAGATGGGTCATTAGATATTTAAAGTGGCCAAAACCAAAATGTAAAAAAATTTTCCATTTCAAAAAACGCTTTTGATTACATTCCATGCAAATATGTGGTATAAATGGAAATATATAGATATCCCTTTTTTGTTAGTTTTTCTGAGCTGGACTGTTCAGTCCAGTATATATCAAGTATCTCTTACGATACAACTAAAATTTGCAGAGAAAATATTTCTGTACAATAAATCAAGTCTTCTTCCCAAGCGCTGATCTGCTAACCAACAGAAACGAATAAAGAAGTAATAAATAAACAAACCCAGTTAGTCTTAATAGATTAAAGCTTAATTACCTAGTCTGATATAATTTTAGCATGGTCTTTCTGATAATCACCTCTCTCTGCCCTGACTCCTCTTCCTAAGATGACATTCAGGTACATGATGCGTGAGAGGTGCAGCATACCTGTCCTGCAGGTGTCCTGTCTAGCATGCACAGGTTACTGAGATAATGCCCATTAACTGCCAAATGACTCTACTGGCCTCCTATGCTGAAGTTTGCAGCTGGTCATTCGTGGTTATTCTCTTGGCCCAAGCAAGGCTTCTAGGGGTGCTCCCTATTGAACTTGACCTCACCTTGGTTTTAGTCATCTTGTTTCGACTTCTATTCAGTCTCAGCTTAAGAGGTCTCCCCTGCACCACACTCCAGGGTTACCCTACACCAATATGATTTCCTCCTCTGTTAACTTTACTATATAGCTAGACCCTTAGTTACTTCTGGGTCTGTTTAATGTCACCTATAAGACAACAGCAGATCAGGAAAGCTCTACTTTAGGTGTTCCCAACCTTTCTGGGCTTCCAAGTTTACTTGAGGTAGCCGTGGTCCAAACTGTTGATTGCAAAATAGCGTCTTTTCAGAGTTCCAAACAGGAAGCATGAGGACAAGAATCCTCTTCCTTCAAGGAGCTAAGCTTGGAAAAGCAGAACAAATAAACAAAACACCATAAGCTCTTTTTGCACCCCTAATTTTCTTTCTCCATTTTCTGCTCAAAATTCCCTCATCATCAGAGAGAGAAGACTTTTCCTTTTTCTGCTGCTTCGTATCTATTTTATGTAAAATTCTAAGATGTCAGCTGAAAAGTCCATTCCTTGATAAGTTGAACGGGAGTTAAAGCACTTTAGACAATCCTTCCTCAAAAGAAGCATTTTATATAGAATCTATTTTTTGTTGAGCAATTATATTTTTGAATGTCAGAAACTAAATATTATTTAAGCATCTTTGAACTCTTTCTGTAATTTATTTCTAATCTCACCCTGGGCCAGGGAATGTTTCATGAATCTAGAATAAAAATTATGTACTTAGAAAGCAAAAAAAAGTAATTCCTCCTCCCCCATCAAAAATGTATATAGGTTTCTTTAAGCATAATAGCTAAGAAATAGCTTAGAAATGTGTGTGGGAGTGGAAGAGTATGCATGTGGGTGAGTGTAGGTGCGTTGCCCTTTGTCTAGGGTGGGACTCAAGCTTTAAATTTATTTTGAAAAGCACCCATAGTTAATTCTGATGTGTAGTTACAGTAGAGATTCATAGCTGCATGTATGCATAAAGAGTATAATATTGGAACTTAAAAGATAATACATTGTATCTTCTGGAGAGCAGTTAGATTTAAGGGCCTTCCAAGCTTATGTTTAAGGTATTTTCACCTATTAATTTCATTCACATGAATAAATTTTGACTTCACAAAATGTCTCTATTAAAACATTCAAATCTAACAACAGATTTCATAATAGAGACAGCCTTATCCCACGTGGTTGAGATAAGAATTGCTTAGAAGTTCCCACCAGAAACGTCTTGGAGACTTTGAAGGTACATGATTCAAAATAAAATCTAAATGCCCAATAAAAATTCTCACTTTTAAATATAATGAAATGGAATTAAAGGTTTGAAACTCTCCTGTTTCTTCATCAACCAGTATTAGCAACCTCTGTAGTGATCACAGACATTTCACTGTTATTGACAAAATACACTTATTATTATACTGATCAATGGCATAAATTAAGTTTTTGTAATGTAACCATTCATTCATGAAGACCACAGAAAAATAATCAAGAACTGAACATTCCATAGCAGTATGAAGGCCAAGGACTGAGACACTGGAAAAATCCAACTGTCAATCTATGTCCAGGCGTGGCTGGACAACATATGCAAAGCAACAACCTCAGCACTGTCAATATTGACTTCCCCATCCTATCACTGAGACATAATCACTCTTTAAATGAAAACCTACAAGCATATGGGAATTCACCAGACTTCAAGAGCTTGGTTCTACTATATTCTGAGAAACCTATGCATTTTCCCTGAATGACCTTTATGCTTTCATGTCACTTTAACTTGTACTCAAAACTGAAAAATCAACCATCAGGTTGGAAAAGAAGAGGCTAAGAAGCATCTAATTCTGCTCACAATGAATTTTTACAGGCCTCACTGGAATTAATTACTGAAAACTTGCACATGTAGTAATTAATTTTATGCAATTCAGCACCATCTGCAGATGCATATTTTCATTCAAAACTAGTATAATCTGATATAAAATTGAAATTGTTTGGAATTTTAAGAAAGCTACAATCTTTGTATCTTTGTTTATGCTAACAAATTAGATAAGAAAATTACAATTTATAGTAAATTGTTCAAAAAATACCAACTGAACTGAAAGCAACAAAGGAACAAGACAAACAAAGAAACAAGAACTCATGCATACAGACTGTAGTTCAGTGATTACCAGAGGGTTAGAAGGGAGGGGCACGATGGAGGAGTGCGGGGGTCAAATACATGGTGATGGAAGGCAATGACTCTGGGTGGTGAGCACACAATGCAATACAAAGATGATGTATTATAAAATTATACAGTCAAAACCTATATAACTTCACTAACCAATGTCACCCTAATAAATTTAATAATAAAATAACAAATAAATAAATAAATAAATAAATAGGAATACCAGCTAGATTACCTTTACCATAGATGCCAAGAACAAAAACAAACCACAAGTTTCAAACGTTGACCTTTGCCTCAGAGGTTATTTATCTAACTTAGATATCTAAGTCATACTGATGCATTCCTACTGTAATAATATCATACGAGTTATGACAAATAAGTTCACACACTCATCCTAGAAAAACTGTTACATACCTCATTGCTGAATGTCACTATGGTCACCTTCCAGGTACTCCCCTTGTGAAGCTATGCACTGGTGCCAGAGCCTAATTCACCTTTCAAAGCAATTTTGGAACATTTTCTGGATTGGACATCAGAGCTGTCATCGTATTATCCTTGATGTCCTGAATGTCATTAAAATGTCTTCATTTCATTATTTCCTTTATCTTGGGTAAAGAAAAAAAGTCACTGGGGGTCAGATCAGGTGAGTAGGGAGGGTGTTTCAACACAGTTATTTGTGTACTGGCTAAAAATCCCTCACAGACAGTGCTTTGTGAGCTGGTGCATTGTCCTGATACAAGTGCCATGAGTTTGTGAAAATTTCAGGTTGTTTTCATCTTAAGTTCTTCACGCAGCCTTTTCAGCAATTCCAAATAGTAAACTTGGTTGATTGTCCAGTTGGTACAAATTCATAATGAACAATCCCTCTGATAGCAAAAAAGGCAGCAACATCATTTTGACTCTTGATTTGGACTGATGGAATTTTTGGTAGTGGAGAATTGGCTGACTTCCATTATGCACTTTGATGCTATGTTTGAAGGTCATATTAGTACATCTGTTTCATAACTGGTGAAAACATGGCCCAAAATATCATTTTATTTCTCCAAAAGGTATTGGCAAACTGCAACTCTCCTTTGCTTTTTTTTATTGGTGAGCTCCTTTGGGATCATTTTTGTACAAACCTTTTTCATGCCAAGATTATCAGTTAAGATTTTCCTGTGTCTCTATTGATGTTTACTTGGTCTGCTATGTTTCTCACAGTCAACCATCAATTTTGATGCTCAATTTAAGAAATTTTTGCGATTTTTTTCGTCAGTTCTGCTCGTTACCGACTGCCCTGACCTCTCTTCATCAGTGACGCTTTCCCTCCCTTCAGAAAAATGTTTAATCCATTTGTACAATGCCGTTTTCTTCATGGTATTATCTCCATAAATTTGGACTAATATGTTCCTGATTTCACTTCCACTCTTGAAAAATTTAACAAAAAATTTAATGTGTCTTCAATTGTTCTAATTTAAGCGTCAATATTCTTGTGACGGCACACAAAAACATGCAACAACAATAATGAGCGACACTCAGCAAGACACCAGCACATGTCGACACAAACACAGCTGTGAGACACAGATACACCAAGGTTATGACACCTTATCGAGTTGTTTACAGTGCTGCCAATGTAAGCACACAGTGGCAAGTTCGCAAACTTAATTGTCATTTTTCAAAATGCTATAGGCTTACAAAGTTTTATACAGCTTGCAAAATTTGTATTATTCCCATCCACATTAAGAGTCCCCAGCTACTGCTCCCCTAACACTGGTCTGTAGAGAACTAGTATTTTCTCATCACACATACTCTTCACAGTTCACTTCCTACAGTTCACTTCTTAGAGACTGATTTAAAAACAAAACACAACAAAAGCTAATCAAACGAGTATGAAGGGGGAGTAGAGTACATCACCCCTCCCTATAGCCTCCCTGCCTGGTCTTCAGTAGTTGTGCTATCTCATCCTTTTGTGAGCCTGTTCTACTTTATTTTAAGCATAGACATGTAAGTCATACTTTGGCTTTTCATGACTAGTTTAAATATGCAGATAAACCCTGTTATAACAGAGCCCATCATGCCAAGATCTGAATTTATCAATCAGAGAGTATGGACTGGTAGATTTGCTGATATACAAACCCTAAGCAATTTATGATCAAGGATATGCATTGTGCTCGAAGTCCCTCAGGAAGGATGGTGAGTTATCTGTGAGAGATCCAGGAACATCTCTTCCACAAAACATAAAATATCTGTGTCACATTTGTGCTCTCTAGATCATCCCACGACAGAAAAGTTGGAGTGTTGTGGACCAAGGTGTAGGGTCCACCTAGATATGCTATCTCCCATTCCTGGTGTAAGGAGCACACATGAAAATGCATTGAAAAGTAGGGGTAAACATTCCAAGCCTCAACCACAGAAAATGTTTTCTTCATATTAAATTAGCAGTATTCACTCCTCTGACAGGAATAAAAAATACTTGCAAGCAGACATACACATTTTTATAAGAGTAGAACATGTACCCTGAAAACTCATTTTTAAAAGTACAAATGTATTATTTGGTTTTTAAATTATTTTAAAAGATTTTTATTTTCTTTTATACATATGTTTCTTATCTGGTAAGATATATCTGCCTTCATATGCCATGGAATGAGTTGCCAAAGAAACAACAATACTCACAGATAGCTGATAGCTCTCTTTTTTTTTTTTTTAACTCTGCCTTAAAACTCATCACAGAAAATTATAAAAGCCATTTCTTGATGGCACAGAAAGTCATGAAACAAAATTAAATGATTGGTTCCAGAAATAAAGTTTTTGTAAGAAACTATTTAAAACTTCCTCAGCAATTACATGGCTAATGCCTCTGTGAGTCTTTTCCAATCATTTTAATTAAATAAATCTCAGTCCTAAAAGTATGAAGGTGATAAGAGAAAAAATTCTGGAGCTTTGTTTGTAATTCAGTCCCACACACAAAGTAATTCATAGCAATTCTAAAGACAGTCTGAGTAAAGCAAGAGAGCCATGTTGTTTCAGATATTTGTTTCACTGACATTTACCGTAGGAAATTTCACCCAGAAACCTTAGGAACATGAAAACATGGTAAGTCATCAATTTCTCTTTTTTCTACAGGTAATTTGATCTTTATCTCATTTTTTCACACTTCAACACTGGAATGAAGTATTTGTACTTTCTGAACTAAGTGATAAGACTGAAAGAAACAAAGTCAAGAGGCTCATGTGGCCAATTCACAGTGAGCACTAGACAAAATCATCCAAAACTAAATGCTGTTACTGAGCTAATCTAGCACAATTTAACACTGATTTTGGCATCAGGAGACTGAAGTTCATGAAAAATCTTATCCTTTAAAGAAAAAATTTACAACTTTGCTGAAAAACAGTTTAATTTTTTTTTATCTATGTCTTATTGATCCATTTTTTTTAACTGTAAACTATAGCTATAGAAACTGGTTACAGATTTTCATTAGTAGTTTTGATTTACAGACTGTCAACACTTTAAGATAAACTAGCAAGCCCTATTTTGGAATAAAAATGTTCATATATGCATTGTTTAAAATATTTCTGAAGTAGGTGAACAGCTAAAAATGCAATTTTATGTACTCATGTATTTGAGGAGATTGTTTATCTCTTTCCCTTTTTGTACTTTAAAATGTAAGATTGTAGTTTTTTAAGTGTAAAAATAGACTTCCCATTATGTGTGGCAAACTTATCTTTCTTGCCCTCAGAGTTCTACAAAAATGACAGTAAAGGGCTAAAACAGATGTAAGCCCTGAAGGATGACAAGAAAAGAGTCAGCATGAGACGTCAAGAAAATTATGGAAGATGGAAAACTAAGAGATAACTGCAATAGCAGAGCAAGGAAAGTTGAAAATCAAGTGCTTGTTGACCTTAAACAAATAGACAGCCAAATATTTCCCCAGCAAAATTCAGGAACAACAGAGAATTGCAATTCTGGATGAGCAATTTAATGATGAACCACATGCAAGTCCAGAGAAACAGAGGAGAATACTCCTTTATGAACTTGGGAAGGGGTATTGTAAACTAAGGGTCCATTGGAGGAAACAAAGTTGGAAAAATAGTGACTTTTCATTGGCTGAGTTATAGCAGTCTCCCATAGGCTGAACTGTTACTGAGCAAGAAAACAATCTTTTATTTTGTTGAGATAATGAAGCAGTATCACTTCCTGTTGAAAATGTACAGTCTCTTCCTGTTGGGGTAAGTAGTGTGTGCTCAGTGATATGTGTGTGAGAGTTCTCTCTTCTAGACTCCCAGCTTTATTTTAAGTGAATTTTCTGTTTACTAATTTTCATGTCCCCAGAGAAAGAGGTGCATCAATGGGAGAAAAGCATAATTAAATATTCTTAAATGTGACCAATATTAAATCTAAAAATTGGTCCAACTTTTATTATATTACCAATAATTTCATAGGACATTTTCTCAGTCAGGATCCAAACAGAGAAAGAAGAACCAATAGTAGCATTTAAAACAGAAAGAATTACCTGGAATTGGTACATATGAGATCTGATATTTAAGTTTGAAAAATGATCCTAGAAAAAGTGCTACATATCTTGTTGCTGAACATCATCACTTCAGTCACCTTCGAGGTACTCCCCTTGGGAAGCTATGCACTGAAGCCAGTGCCTAGTCCATCCTTCAAAGCAATTTTGGAACCCTTTTCTGGAATGGCCATAAGAGCTATATCGTATTACCTTTGATATCATGAATGTCATCAAAATGTCTTCATTTCAATATGTCCTTTATCTTTGGGTAAAGAAAAAAGTCTTTGAGGGCCAGATGAGGTGAGTAGGGAGGGTGTTCCAATACAGTTATTTGTATTAATTGTGAGGGCTAAAAAATCCCCTCACATCCAGTGCTGCGTGAGCTGGTGCATTGTCATGATGCAGGAGCCATGAGTTGTTGGTAAAAAGTTCAGGTTGCTTTCATCTAAGTTTTTCATGCAGCCTTTTCAGCACTTCCAAATAGTAAACGTGGTTGACTGTTTGTTCAGTTAGCATAAATTAACAATTACCAAACCCTCTGATATCAAAAAAGTTTAGCAACATCATTTTGACTCTTGATTTGGACTGATGGAACATTTTTGGTTGTGGAGAATTGGTTAACTTACATTGTGCAATTTGACACTTTATTTCAGTGTTGTACTGGTACACTCATATTTCATCACCAGTGATAACAAGGCCCAAAACATCATCTTGCCTCTCCAAAAAGTCTTGGCAAACTTCGACTCACCTTTGCTTTTGTTCATCAGTGAGCTCCTTCGGGACCATTTTTTTACACACCATTCTCATGCCAAGATTTTCAGTTAAGATTTTCCTAAGTGCTTCTTTGTTGCTATTTACTTGGTCTGCTATGCTTCTCACAGTTAGCTAATGATTTTGACTCACAATTCAATGAATTTTTGCAATGTTTTCATCAATTCCGCTCGTTACTGGCTGCCCTGATCTCTCTTTATCAGTGATGCTTTCTCTCCTTTCAGAAAAACATTTAATCCATTGTACACTGCCATTTTCTTCATGGCATTATCCCCATAAACTTGGGCTAATATGTTCCTGACTTTACTTCCACTCTTGCCAAGTTTAACAAGAAATTTAATGTTTGTTCATTGCTCTAATTCAGACTCTGACATTCTCCCAATGGCTCATAAAAACATGCAGCAACAACAATGAATGCCACTCAGCAAGACACCTCCATATGTTGACACAAACACAGCTGTGAGACACATATGTAACTCGAGAAGCAAAAGGGAACAAATATGTAAGTGGAAATGCATGCCTGCATTGTATGTGGATCGGAAGTCGGTACACATGTGTTGAAAGTATAGCCCACTACTTATTTACTATGTGATGCCAGGGAAGTTTCTGAACTCTGTGAGCCTTGGATTCCTCCCATGTAAAATAGGGTAATAATATTTGCCTCACAGGGCATAGTGTTATAAGCACTAAATTTGATAATTCGTGTCTCATGTTTAATGGAGCAGTTGATTTAGCCATTCTTTAGTTGTATTTCTTAAGTGGATTCTCTTTTTATTCAGTAGTCTTTACTGACCTGTTGTATTAAACTTATTAAAATAACAGAGTGTGAGCCCTCAATAAATGTTACTTATTGTTATTACTATTTCAATGCTGAATAAGACACAGATTTTTCCTAAGATTTTTAGAGAGCAGGACTTATGCTTAATTGTAATGTTACTCTAGAAAGTACTAAGTATGTGTAAAGAGATACACATGCAGTGCTATTCTTAACATTTTAATGATTAGAGAACAGAAAGATTGTTTGTTTGTTTGTTTTCCAACTTGGAATATCAGGAAGTCTGCATGGGGGGTGGAATGGGAGCTAAAGTTTTAAAGAGATGTAGGATTTGGACATACAGGGGGAATTGTGTGAGCAAAGACATAAATGTGGAAGTGTAGACATTTTGGGTGTCAAAGGCAAACACAGAGGGGATATATTTAGAACAAAACATCTAGTGGATGATGAGAGGTAGTTGGAGTCAAATTTGGAAAGAATATATAGTCATCAAGGACTGCCTCTTGAGTTTGAGCTTTTAGAATGTGAACAGGGTGCTGATATCTATAGCTGGGCTTAATGACCATAAAGGCATCAGGTGGAAGTATGAATTGAAATAGAAAAAAAGAAAAGCAGAATCAAAGAGAAGGGACACAATTTTTGTAAAAGTCAAAGCTGGAGCAATAATGAGTTGAATTCATGAATTCTGTACATGTGCCTGGAGTCCTGTTCTTGAACAGGAAGAAAACTTGAGAAGTATACTATGGACCAATCCTAGAATTCAAAGGAGGTGGTACTCACCGATGAATATATATTATCCAGCTGATTCAACATCTCCTGGTATTCCATAAACACACACATTCTTTGACCCCTACTTTCCTCAAATGAAAACAATTTGGCAATTTTGTTATGTTATTGCTGTTATGCTCTAAAATTCAATCCAGACCTCATTTTACAGAGCATCACCCTAACCACAGGTCAATCCTATAGCAGAATACAAGTTATCACAAATTTCCTTCAAATCCTAAGAAATTAAAAAACAATAAAACTTTCTCAGGATGTACAATGGAGTGAACTCTTTCTGACTGTAACTACCAGCATCATCGGTCTTTGGGAATACCAGAAGCCTGAATCTGACTTTTCCTTTCTTTGTTTAATTAATACGTGTGACATATATAATTGATCAATTTAAACAAAAAGTCTAAAAAATAATAACTAAGAAAAGTTTTTCATAAGATGCAATAAAAATATCTTTCCTTTTATCATTAAAAAATCTAGATGGGCCTCATCTTTACATATAGCCAAGACAGTCGTGCTACATAGGAGAATCAAGGTAAATTGATTTATGTTTTAAAGTAATCATTTTTCAAGTCCTCTGGCCCTATGCATTGCTATATTAACATATATCTGACATAGCATTCAACATATGGACATTCAATTTATTTTTACTTATCTGTCTCATTTTACTAAATTTTGGTATTCTGAAAATTGGGATTTATAGCATATTCCTGTTTTTTTTTGTTTTCTGATCCGATGCCTATTGAATACCTCACAAAGAATGGATATTAGACAGTGCTTCATGAATGAATGAATGGAAGAGTCGGTTTGATTTAGTACCTCTATAGTTCCTATATTTTTAGTTTCATTAGCTTTTAACTGCAGATTTTTAATTATCTTGTTTAGGTGTGTCTTTATTAAAAACAGACTAAAAATATTTTAGAAAGATAATGAGGTATGAATTATGCATTACCCATAGCTGCTGATTCTCAAGGCAGTTTCACATATGGAAGGACTGAAAAATACGAGAATGTTTCTTACATAATGAGGCCAGTCTTATAACTTGTCCATCAGCAATAGAAATGACCTACTGAGATTTTACTAAGGACAAGAAGAATTCAGTTCATCTGGATGAAAGAAGTTGGTATGTGATTGGGGGGCAGGAGCTTGTGTGCTTTTACCGGACCTCATTTTTATGGATTTTGATGCTATCTATAAAACTGGAAAAGAAAACCTATAGCTGAAAAACAGATATTTCTTTATGGCACTTGAGATAAATCTGATAAAGAACTAGGAATCATGTTTCCCAAGGGGTTTATTGACTAAAAATCAGGAGGTTAATAGTGGCAACAGTAATTTTGTGCTAGAATGAGATAACAAAGAAATGAAAGGAAATCTCCACACATACACACAAAAATCTAATAGGTAAAAAAGATACAATAAAGATACACGTGAAATACATACATATAAAGTGGAATGCTGTATGACTTTTGGAAAAAGAATATGAATATCTGAGAAAAAACATAAAGGCCTGGAGGTCATTTGATTGGTGAAATAATAAAATATGGATGCAAGGAGAGATACAAAGGAAGGGAGGGAGGAATGTTAGGGCTGGCTGACCAGACCTACCATTTTAAAAAGGACAGAAAACAACGGTACTGTCCCATTTCAAACGGTACGTACGGTCAGCCTAGCCTCACTGGGCTAAATTCAAGGTATCAGTAGGCTGGCCACATGCACCGTTTGAAACAGGACCATTGTTTTCTGTCCTGTTTAAAATGGTACGTCTGGTCAGCCTAGGTTCAGGTAATTGTGAGAAGAAGGAGGACACAGACTGATGATACTATATGAAGGAGGATAATTACCAGCACTAAGATAGATTTAAAGGGAATCATGCTAGATATTATGAGGACACAGAAAGTTAAACATTGGAAAGAAGTTTATTTATGTGATTAATAGAGAAAGGTTAAGATCGGCAAGAGAAAGAATTGTGGATAATAAATTGACTATGGAGGAATGTCATTTTTCCTTTTTCTCGATGTGACTAGAAAATCTTAGCCTTTGTTAGATTTGAAAAAATTAAATTTTCACAAAGCAAGTACTAAGAGAAGATAAATTTAAAGTCTCATTTTGGAAATGATTAGACACATTTTCTGTGCATTCAAATGTGACAGGTATGGTATGATCTGTCCTTTAATTCAACCCTAATAGCTTATAGAAAAAAAATAGCTTATCTTATAGCTAAGACTGAAAAAAAAAGAAAGAAAGAAAGAAAGAAAGAAAGAAAGAAAGAAAGAAAGAAAGGAAAAAACTAGATTGTAAGTCCCTCAAGTAGAATGATTACTTCTATTTTGTTTGTTTTTCTAAATTTTTATTATCCTAGAGACATTTGAAAATCTGGCATTTGTGGGCAAAAATGATGCCTATGGCTAGTTACCACGTGGCCACTCTTCTTTCACCTGTGTAATAGGTAGTACAAACTCTCACGAAAATTCCTGGAGTGTGACAGCCCAAGGCTTTTAATGCTTAATTCCAAAAAAATATTTACTTTAGGTTTCAACATGAGATGTTAGTGAAAGTAGGACACATGCTACAAAATTTTAATATATTTTTCTGTGCCCTGAAAAATCATGCATGGCTTCTACTCTGTAATATATCTATTAGGAAATAGAGGAAGCTAGCTCATTAGTTTGCCAAATGAGAAGAGAAATGTTGGATTTGCCGGTTAACATTTTCATCATCATAGTTATAAAGCCAGAATTGGCTCAGCTTGCCCTTCGGAAGCCGTGAACAGGTCATTTCTAAAACTTTGTTCTCTTTAACCACTTTTCCTAAAACAGCAGAATGAAAAAAGGTGGTGTCCACTAGAATTACTTTTTTCACAAGATAGTAACCTCACCAATAGAAGGCTGAGACATCAGTGAAGGCTACATAGTATGTGATTATTACTCATCACTATTTTGAGTAGAATATAAAAGAGCATTGATGAAAAATTTTTTAGACCTTTACTCTTCAGTGTTAGAAATGCAGCCTCTCAGGCCTGCCCCAGACCCACTGCATCAAAATTTTTGTTTTAACAAGACCCCCAAGTGATTACTATATACCTTGAAGTCTGAGAAACACTATTTTCATTCATCTTTTTGAATTCTGAATCATTGCTTAAGAAAGTGAACAAAATCGTTGATTTGGGTAGGCAAGGGAGAAGAAAATTATGTCTAATCTCTGTTTGAAATTTCCCAAGCAAAACACAGTGCCCACATGGGCAGACAATAGATGCCCAGTAAACACAATTCAATGCAACAGACTTTAAGTTACCACTGATCGCAGGTCCTGACCCTATTCAGGGTTACTCAGTCAACTTACTAAAGAAGGGATTGATTCTTAAAGCATTTCTGTCATTTACAAAATAATAATGTATGCTGTCTTCCACCCCTGGATTACACATGGGTATTCACAGAAATTCTTTATGATGCTGTCAGAGGACAATAAAAATACCCATTTGTTTAAGCTGTCTTATATCAAGATGTTACTGTACGTAGTCACATTTCAGGAGACAAGATTTGAACTGCAATATATCTGATTTTGTAAAACAGCATTTTAATCAGGTTTTGTTATTTGTGGAAAGTGTAGAGGAAGACATAAACAAGGGTCAAGAAAGTGCAATTATGTAAAATAAATAACTGAAAATGCCAGGTGAATAAAAATAAAAGCTAAAAAAACTACTTTGTACCAAAATCTTTAGATATACAAATCAAATAAAGTTCATGTATATTGAACAAATCATGGTTGTAATTAACTTATTCATCTATTAGCATTTATAAATCAGACATTTTGATTAACAAATAACAAAAATAATTTTTATCTGATGCATTATAATTTAACTATTTAGGTTTTTTCCAGAAGCAAAGTTAATGAAAGATTTAATCTTATGGTATATTGTTATGCAAAAACTACAATATCTTCCTTAAAAGTGTGATACCACTCAATAACCATTGAATGAATTAATTTACCTCATATTCTGGCTTTTTCAAAAACAGGTAATATTAGGACCTTCTTTATCATTATTTCTAATTATGACCTGCCACTCTAAGTGATGATATACATGAAATACTAGAAATAAATACTTACCTACAAATAATCATGTAAAAGTCAGCAGTACTAAAAAACAAATGCTAGAAAATTAGCAGTCTCTAATATAAATGAATTATAAAGGCAATTGCAACCCAATAGATTAATTGCTGACCCATAGCATTGACTCACCGAACAAGCATGTCCACAGAATTGGAATTTATGAAATGTTACAAAAGGTACTTCGTGAAAGGATTTATGTTAACATTTCTTCATAAATTTCAGTATGGATCAGATTAAAAAAGAAAGACTCATATTTCAGGAAGCAGGAAAATCTTTATCTCAAGAAAGAATTTCCAGTCCTAGAATTCTTCATACCCACCCCTTGAATTTTCTTTCCTAAAAAATCTATGGTAATATAGTTTTACTCTGAGCTTTGCAGAGGTAAGTGAGGATCTTATTGAATAGTGAGGAAGTCAGAGAATTACAGAATTACTTTGTCCTCCAGAGAAATCCTGCAGTGTACACATATGCTTTGGGTGCTCAATATATATTTGTTGGAAGTTACTGTTATTGACTTGTTCTTAATAAGACTGAACCCCACTAAATAACAACTTAGGATGTAACAAGGACAACTCCATTTTCTTAGTCAGGTAGTTGAAATGTTATTGAATTTTTTTAGGTTTTCCTTGAAAAGATACATTGCTGAAAATATTCTTTATATATAAGCAATGTTAAATCTAAAATATTATAATGGAAGCACTTCCAGAAATTTATAAACAAGTGTTTGTACAGGATTTTATGGTGTATGTGATTAAAAGTTAATTACTATTTATACTTAACTCTGAAAAATCAGTAATCAAATAATTGAAAAAAATGACAATGCAGCTGCAATAGAAATTTCCATACATATGTAATCTTTAAGAATTTTTGTAAAATAATGAGAGTGAGATGACTCTATTAGCATGCCAGTTTAAGTCATCACAAGGGGACAAAAATTTAACATTTAAAAAACTAGTGTTCTACAAACAAATAACCCATGGACACAATCAATAGTTTAATGTTTATTTGGGGACGAGTGGGTTAGGGAGGGGAGAAAGGGGAGGGGGTGGGAGAGGAGTGGGGGAAGCTAAATATAAGGTGATGGAAAGAGAAGTCACATTAGGTGGTGAACTTATTATACATCAAGTTGACAATGCACTGTAGAATTGTATGCCTGAAAC
>PVJL010006837.1:0-66324 GCA_004026885.1 Lyroderma lyra | reverse complement strand
CAAAAAACAAAAAAAAAACTAGTGTTCTTAAGTGAGTTAATGACAAGTATGAACGAACGAGAAAATTAAGATACAGGAACAAGAGTACTTGAGAATTAAATATATAATAAGGATGGCATTTTAGATTAATGGGAAAGTGATACATTATTCAATAAATGATGATTTCTATTCATTTATATATGTAATTTATATATGTAAATGTCCACTATAAAAATATATTACTGGCAGATTAAAGATACAATATATAAAACAAAACTATCAAAGTATAAATACTTATATATAATTAAATATTAACTAGTTTTAAAAAATAATCCTGAGGTGGGACAGTTTCCTAAGAAAGGCGTGAAGCCCAAAGCCATTAAATATTTTACAAATTTTTCAAAATTTCAAAATTTCAAGTTAACTCATTATAAAAAATAAAATAAAAATGTTAAAGCTATGCACTAAGAGGTATTTACAATATATTTAACAATTGATTAATATTCCAAATATACAAAAAACTCCTATTTACAAAGAAGAAAAGAAAAACAATATAGTAGAAAAAGTTAGTAATTGATAAGAACAGATAATTTACATCAGAAGACATAGTAATAACCAGTAGATTTTAAAAAGGTGTTCACCCTTATATCAAATTAAGAAAATAAAAATCAAAACAACATAAATTTCATTTTATTCCATTAATACTCAATTTATTCAATTAATTTATTCAATTTCAAAAGGTGCATTATTATGGAATGTTTAAATTGGAGCAATCTTTTTAGAAGATAATATTCATTAATATTTTTTAAATGTGACATTCAGTAAATATTATTTTAAGATTTAGCCTAAAATATAGAAAGAAGAATACACAAAAATGTATGTACAAAGATATCCAAAGCATTATTGTTCTCAATATTAAAAATTGGAGATATATAAATATATGCTAATGGAAGAGTAGTTAATTGCTTACATTCCTTCCATCCAACTACCACATAGCAGTTATAAAAAATGAAGTACTAACTGATAAAGAAATCCATGATAGAATCGGTAATTGAAAAATGTAGGTTCACATGTAAACATAAGTACTTTTTTCAAATAAATGCATAAATAAATTAACTGTTCAACTATTATCTTACTATTATATATATTTGTGTATCTGTGTAAGGATTAAAATTTCTGCACTCATTATCAGTAGTTCCTTCTGAAAGAGGATTGGAAGGAACAGATGAGGGAGGGGGATTGATTTTCTATTACCTTTAAGTGGTAAATTATGGAGAGATTTTCACTTTTTTGCTAATTTTCACATTCTAGAAACAAATAACTACATAAATTCCTAGCAATGGAAGTTCATTTTCTTTAAAAACAATACATCACATCCAACAAATTTATGCCTTCTCAGTATGATCAGAATTCCTACTTTTCAAGAAAGTTCATTCATTTGACTTGAAACATTAAATGCAATGATTCTTATAATTAAAAAATTACTTTTTCAGGAAATGCATGTAAAAGCTAATAAACTGTACTGATTCTTCTGCTAGGGATTTGGAGAGCTAACCTCTTAAAACTTTAAACCAGCATGTTCCTGGTTGTGTTGTATTAACGAAGGTATTGACATAATGGTAAGTTGAAAAACAAAACATAAAAATTGTTTTTCTTGAACATAATAAACTCCCATAAAAATTATGAATTTTGTAAATCAGAATTTAAGGGCCTATATCTCTAATAACAACACATTTAGCCAACATAAACAGGTTTATGATTTACATTTTTAGCATTCTTAGTTCATTTGTGTTCCTTTTCCCTTCTTTGGATCACTTGCGTGTTATGTCATTTGTTTCTAGATATACTTCTTAAATATTTCCAGATGTTTCTATAATAGTTTGCCTTATTACAGCGGTTCTCAAACTTCAGTGTGCATCAGAAGCACAGGCTATTGGACCACATCCCTAAAGTTTCTGAGTCAGTAGGTGAAGAGTGGGCCAAGAAGTCGCATTTTTCACAAGTTCCAAGGGAATGCTGATACTACCATTCTGTGGAGCACACTTTGAGAACCACTATCTCACAGAGACTGGAAAGCAAACACTAAAATTTCCAGATTCCCTTGCAGCTAATAACATGGATGTGGTAAAATCGGTTCCATCTATTACATGCCATCTCCTGTGAGTTGGAGAAAGAAGCTAATTTCATGTTCATTGTGGCTGTTTTCTGCTGGCAAACAAGTGTGTAGAAATCTAGGATTTTTTTACAGTAACATCCCATGTCCAGCTTCCCACAGAGGTGGCAGCGGCAGCAGCTACAGCAGCAGAGATGGCCCAATTTCAGCTGCATACTCCCTGGAGCACAGCTTCAGCACTGAGACTCTCACAGTGGCCTTCTGAGCTCTCAACTTCTGACATGACGGGGGTGGCAGTTCCCCTGGTAGTTCAGTTCCATGGTGTTTTGGGAGTCACTCCTAAAGACTCAGCAAAATCCTTGCCTCTTCCAGCCCTCTGATCATTTCATAAGTATATAATTATCTTTCTTCTTAAAATTCCTAGAGTGCTTTTTGTTTCCTGTAGTAAATCCTGACACGATAGAACGTGTAAAAATGTCAAGAAAAGTTTCAAAGTCAAGAAATGTCATCTGTGTTTCAATCCTGTGTAACGATGAGCAAGTTATACACTTAGTTTCTATAAACAGATGTGTCTCAAACTAAAAATAGTTTGCCACATGACTTAATAGAAACGCCAAGATGATAACAAAATAAGGGAAATATTCCCTAAACCTAACTAGACTGTAGTTTAGAAGCTCACTGTTCATTATGGAATATATACTAGTCCTGAAATGATGATGTATTAGAGCTGGAAAGGGAACCTTAGAGGTTTTCTAGTCTAACTGCTCTTCCTGCCACTCCTGCCCCTGTACAGCAGAAAGGGATACTGATGTTCAGATAACTTACACCAGCCTACACCAGATCCCAAATCTAATTCCTAACAATAATAGGGTTAAGTATATTACCTGACTTACTGCCAGAAATAGTTACCACCTTACATACCACAACATGTGCATAATCTTTTTATGTTAATATGTTTACCATATGTTAATGCATTCTGGTATCACAGTGTAAGGCATAGTGTGTTCTATCAGGTGAGGAGAATGGACTGCATGAATATTTGAAATAATATGCACTTTATAGTTTATGGTATTTTTACATTTCTTATCTCATAAACTCAAATGATTCTCTTTTTTTCCAAATGGTTCTTTCCACTGTCCTATGGACAGTAATTACTGTTGAGGGACACCAGAACAAAATTCAACTTACATTCTACTTTGCTATTGAGGCTCCTAATGAATACGACTAAGGCCAAAAAGTTTGTTGAGCTTCTTGGAAGAAAGGTATCCTGCAAGACAGTCACAGGGATGCAAATTTATTTTTATACTGTGTTACATGTGAAAAGAAAAAAAAAGTAGCTATCCTAAACCTTTGGAATCCACCTAGGAAAAAAATAAGAAATAGAAAATTGTCTGAGTCCATTGAATCAGTGTAGTTAGTGTCTATAAGATACCCATGGGCTCAGAACTTATGTGCTCAGGAGAGAAAGCGTACTTCTAGAAATCAGGGCTTTGTTCTCCAGGAAACAGTAAAGGTAGTAATCAAAATGAAATAAAGGCACCCAATGAAGAGTCCCATAGGTAAAGCTGCTTCCTAAGTGGATGTTTGATTGCTCTCCGCTTCTCCTTTTATGTTCATCTTTCTACCACAAAAGCCCATTCTCTGTGGCATTTCACAAGGTTGCTAATAATTTACTGTTGGAACATGCTGGAATCTAGAGGGGAGATACACTAAAACAGCACAATTTTTTTTAAGGTAGGGCTGTTGGACAGAAATAGATTTTAAAATTCTTGTTCCATTACACATATTCGTATATTTGTTAAAATAAAAAAAAAAAAAAGAAAAAAAGTGTTTCCCCCACACTTTCCCTGGTTATCTTAAACCTATATGTTTATCTTAATTTCTGAATATGATCAGTACATGGATTACTACAGGCAAACTGCAAAGAAGTGCAAAGAAGTCTGTTTATCTTGATATGTTCTTATTTCACTTTCAACTTTCTGGTTTCCCCAAAGGCCCTCCTCCAGGGTCACTATCACTCACTATCAAGGATGCTATTGCTATTGTCCTTTACTCAAAATCTGTGGTTCTGACTCTGGGTGCTGAACACATAATGCAACATGTAGACGATGCACTGTAGAATTATAATTATACACCTGGAACCTATGTTATTTTTGCTAACCAATGTCACCCCAATACATTTAACAATAAAAAAAATCTGTGGCTCTATTAATACTCTCAACTGTTCCTTGTGCCTGATTTGACCTGCATGTTAGAAGAAAGGTCATCTAATAAACAATGAATACTAAAGTATGAATGACTAATGTCCCCCATCTATTTCTAAATTGTAAAATTTTAATCTGGATCCAAGAGACTGAAATTTTACTCCAAATGCAGTTTTCTTCATAATCTTAGAAGCAGAAAAAATTACCCAACCATAATCAGTGCAGATAACTTGTGCTTCTTAAAAGTTATTTTTTTGTTGTTCAAAATATATAAATAAGAAAATAAATCAAGTTTAAATGATAGCAACTGGCAGCCAACCTAATTAACAGTATTAATTGCCTTTTGACTTGATTGCTAATCATGCAGGGCAAGGATTAAACATTTTAACAGAGATTAATTTTGAATTATGACCCCCAATCATTTCTTACATCCATAGCTTAAGAAAAGAAATAGTAAAACTTAAAGCTACTTGTAATATCAAAGTTAAACCCAACTTCCTCCACGCGGTGGGAGGTTATGAATCCCAGTACACTCTCCTTCCCAGATTTCTCTTGAGTAGGTTATGAGACCTGAGAGAAATGTGACCTTTAATCTGATGTTATTCTCATATATGAGGGAGAATGTTTGATGTGTTACTAGGTGAGGCATTTTCTTTCTCAAAGTTAGTACCCATTTCTTTTTGGAGGTCAAAGTATTCACTAATAGATCCTTAGATAATATTCTTTGGGCATGTGGTAATGCTATTAATAAGGAAATCTAACAGATCATATACACAGAGTATTAGATACATTATAGAACATATGTAACCTAGACATAGCTGAGGAACTGGATATAACTAATGGTACTGAATGTACTTAAACACTCATTTGAAATGTGTATAAACCAGAGGGGACACTCTATTCACTGGCTTCAGAACCCCGCTACTCTATCCAGCTGGGTCCTGCCCTCTCTCTATGCAAGACAGGCGACTGCAGCTCTTCCCTGGGACTTCACCATCCCCCAAAGCACCCTAAGCTCTTCATTCCCCATGTGGGTGTGACCCTGCTCAAACAGTCACTGAAGTTTGAGGAGTTACAAAGTGAGGGTGGGGTGGGGGATAGACAACCAAGAGTTTGCTCAAGTAGGACTTTATTACAGGAAATCAAACTTTGCATTATTTATCATCCTTCAAAGCCAGGCTCATTTGCCACCACACTAGGTGTGTGGCCTTCTGGCATTCCTTGAGTTGCTGGCCTCCTTCTCCTCCCTCCTTTCAATGACACTCTCCCTCCCACTTTCCCCATTTTTCAACCTGTTGTTAGGAAATTCAAAACGTCTCATTTTATTATGAGGGGAAATTCAAGTGTTCGCTGGTCTCTCTCCTCAGCCCTCCCAGCTATGTCTAAGCCCCATTTGTCACAAGCAAGTGTCTTATCGAAGCATTTTGCCAGGCAAAAAAAAATAAACCTGAGAAAAATTATTCTGTTCCTCTTACAAAAGCAAATATATTATCTATATTTTCTCCTCAATATGTATGTACAGATATGGGTATTTTAAAATACATACATAGATACATGTATGTACTTGTATATTTAAAATAAAAGAATTCAGCTTGGTTTAGGTTTAGTATAGGAAGTTATTGTACACAAACCAAATATTGTATAAACTTATGAACCATGAGTTTGGCTGGTTCATTGCTATGGTAGATTCAACTTGTGTTAATGAAAAATTATTAAGGATCCATGTTCTAATAGGTATACCTATAAGTGTATACTTTGCTCTTAATAGAAAACAATTTTTATTGTACCCTGAGATAAATTCTATAGGTCACCCTGAAAGATAGCTAATTTTGAACTATTAGTTTATGATTAAATGTCATGATTAACCAAGTCAGTTCTATCTGAGGTGGTAGGCAAGGACAGAGTCTAGAAATGCTTTCAGTGTATGTCCTTCCCCCACAAATTGACAGATAGCTATAGCAACACCCATTGCTTCTGCCTCTTTAGTAAGTGGAAATTATTGAGGGCAAATGTGAAAGTACATACTTTACCAGAAAAAGTTTTATACCATGGAACTTAAGACTCAAAACTACCATGGAGATACCCGGAATCTTAATTACCCCTTCCTTCATTGACAATTACTTATCAATGCAAATAGCAAGAAAAAATCATTTTAATTAATGTGCATATTAAAGGGAGGAAGAAACTATGCCTTCATGACGGATGTTCTCTATAAGAATAATTGCCTCATTAACCTTACAGTACCAGCTCCACCTCATTATGAAGGTCAAATAAATAGATTTATGTATTTCTGAGTAGCAGAACATTTATTAAAAGTGCTCCTAATTCATTTTTTAGAGATACAAAATTTAAAGGAAATACAAAAATTTAAATGAAATAGGAATACAGTTATAAAATAGATGCAACTGCTCTCCTTCCCATTACTTGTGCAGAGAAGAAACAATATTTGAGAATGGCTTTTTGAATAGACTCTTCAGTCAACCACCATAAACAATATGGATTTTAGGACTAAAAGATGATCAAAGCAGGAAGTGCTTTTTATGTAAGACTTTAACAGTACAAGGGCAGGAATCCTAAAATGGGAGTTGAGAATACATGATAGATATAACCATGGCTCTGGTTATAGAAAAATTAAGTAGAGTACTATTTTTAGGATGTCACTTCAAAAAGTGTTGGGATTCATAGCCTACGCTAAATGGCCTATGCTGTTACTCCAAAATTTTAGAAGTAATTATCCTTCCCATTGATGTTACCTCTCTTAGCAACAAATTGATCATGAACAAAATTTCCGCACTGTCACTGGATTCCCATTTTTATAGAAATTGTGGAATAATAAGGAACCTTAGATTTAGGTTTAAAAGGCTGGGATTGCTATTAAACTTTCTGGATTTTCAAAGGTCTGGAGAAATAACCAACATAAATACTAACATTTATCATAATCCAAAATTCTGTATCACCCTTAGTTATTATAGTAAAAGAAGACAAGCATGCATCTCTGCTTGCTTCAAGGTATTCCTGAGTCTGAATAAAAAAGTACCTTCCTGTAGTTGGATGATTTTTATTATATTTAAATAAATTTTTAATTTTAGATTTTTACAGAAAAGTTGCAAGGATAGTACAGAGTTCTCATATACCCTGTAGTCGGTTGTTCCTATTATTAACTTCTTACACAGTACGTTTGTCATAGTTAATGAGCCAATATTGATACTGTATTATTAACTAAAATCCACACTTGATTTTAATCTCTTTACTTTCTCCCTAATGATCATTTTTCCATTCCAATATCCCATTCAGGATACCACATTCCATTTAGTTATCATGTCTCCTTAGGTTTCTCTCAGATGTGACTGTTTCTCAGAATTTCTTTGTTTTTGATGACCTTAGCAATTTGGGGGCATACTGGTTATATATTTTATAGAATGACTCTCAATTTGGTTTGTCTGATTTTTATCTCATTGTTAGAGTGAGGTTATGGGTTTGGAGAAGGAAGGTGACAGGCAAAGTGCCACTCTCAACACATCTACAGTACACGTAACCAACATGACAGTTGATGTTAACCTAGATTACACAGGTGTGGTAATGTCTGTCATCTTTGTCCACTCAAAAGCCTGTAGTTGAATTTTTCATAAATGCTAGCATGTGTTACAAGAATTGAATTTTCTTCTTGTGAAAAATAGGACACACACTCAACTGTCTAGTAAGGATTAGGACTGTTTCTGCTTAGAGGCAAAGAGTTAAGAGAGGTCTCAAATTCTCTTCCAACTCTAGAGTTCAAAACTCTCATTCTCCCTTTATTTGCTCTTGCTAATAGAAGCTGAGTAAATGCAATCTCTAAGTGACAAAGAAATTGATGGATGATCCTAAACACATGTCTTAAGGCCAAGGACTAATTGGGACCACATACTGAGAATATCTGGATCATGCTGAATTGACTTTACTTTTTGAACTTGATTTTCAGAATGATTTCTGGATTTCAATAGCATTTTTAGGTTGAAAGTCTTACGACACAGAGAGAATGTCTAACTTACAATAATAGATAGTTTGCAAGCTCCAACACATCAATAAGAGAAAAGAAAGCAGTGGGCAAGCAGGAAACTTACAGGAAAGAATTGTGGCAGGATTGGGGATGGTGATGTATGGGGGAGCAAGAGTTGTCAGAAATGTATCTGCAAATAGATCAAAGTTATGGTCCTACAAACATTGAAGTTCCCCAGACTTTAATAATTGAATTGGAGATTGCTTTTAACTACATAATTGCACTAGTTTAAAAGCTCCTTGTCTTCAGAGGCTTAGAGTCTAATAAGGGGTACAAGGAAAGACTAAATAAATGTAATGATACAGTAAGAGCTTTTACACTCATCTGACAAGAGGAAACAGGTCCAGATAGGCTCCATGAAGGTAATAAGGGATGAATACATTTAAAAAAAAAAATAATAAGTAAACTAGATTAAAGGGGAACATAATAAAGGTCTTGAAAAAATTAATTTCTACAAAACATCCTCTGATGCCCTATCATTTCTAAACGTTTTACACACACACACACACACACACACACACACACATACTTTTTGTATTTTTTATTAATATACCTCACTGTGGTTTGTTGGTGGTACTTGCATATGTGTGTGTGGTACGTGTGTACTCCATTTGAAAAACATGCCCAATATCACTTAGCAGGAATTGAGGGCAAATAAAACAAGTAAAAACACACATGGAAAAAAAGATTAGCCTGATTTCTCCAACAATACAAAGCTAAAGTGAGTCAGAGGTGACCTTGACTGAGGTGACCTTACAGTTATCTACCATTTCCCAAACCAGTCAATAGAACAAAAAATAAGATTAAAATGATAGAAAAAATATAAAAGTCTTGTCTTCTTGGCCAGTTACTGGTTGCAGGGTAATTACACAAAAACCAGAGAAGACACATAAAAGCTAAAATGGAAACCAGCATGTCATATATATGGTAGCATTTGACCTTGTCCCCATAGATTTGCAGTTAAGATCATGAACTCCTAAGACAGAGTGTGGGGGTTCAGATCCCAGTTCTGCAACTTCCAGCCATAGGGCCTATCTGTTGCTTCATTTCATCACCTATAAAATAAGGTGTACTTAAGATGCATGACAATCACATAAGTGTTAACTGTTGTTAGTATCATTTATTATAGCAACTAAGGGTAATATCCTACAGCTGATCTGTTAGGACTCCAGAATCAAAAAACATAAGTTAGAGTTCTTACCAACTATGTATAATCTTAGGCAAATCATTTATCCTCTCTATATTTGATTTCTCAACTTTAAAATGGGGTTTCTGAGGCATAAATAAAACTGCCTATTTATAAGCCTTAAGACATTAGCTTATACATTAAAAGGAATCAGTAATAGTGTGTAGTGTGATTATTAACATGCCAATAGCCCTGGTCAAATAAAAAGTAGTAGTGAACTATGTAAAAAGAAATGTTTTAATGGAAAGTGTTACTTTGCCTTACAGCTGCTGACCTGTCTGTCCCCCCACGCATTCCCCATGACATCCTAAGGCAGGAGCTGGGCGTGGAGGCCAGGGGGTGCGGGGGTATGGAGTATCTCAGAGACAGAACTGACCCTCTCTCAGGGGCACTGTTCCTCCCTCACTCGTACACCTCACATCACCTTGTATGGCCCTGGAGGATGGCTGGTTAGTCAATGATAAGCAATATTCCTCAAGGGAGGAACAACCTAAGACAGGCAACAGTCGCGTAGGGGCCATCAGGAGAGAGCTTGGGCTCTATAGAGGTGAGGCACAGCCCCTCACCCTCTCTGAGGTTGATCTCTTGCCCCCTGGCTGACTTGCTTCCGAGTACAGCTCAGGCTGAGATCCATGAAATGATGTGGGTCATTCCCACTTAATGGATACTTTTGTAATAACAATGACTCCATCCCCTGGGGTTAAGTGCTGGTGTGTGAAGGCATTGTAAGTGCTGGAGCACAATGGGGACTTTTCAGGAAAAGCAGTTTCAAGGCACAGAACTCACAGACCTTGGGAAAAAATTAGTTTCATTTCCTTGTTTACCCACCAACAAAAGCTGTGCATTGGCCTAATTCGGCAGGCCCAGTCCTTGAGGCTATTCTTGGCTACTGTGTTTCTTACCTTTGGGTCGCTCTCCTCGTTTTCCCACCACTTGTGTTGTGCTGGACGGGACAGTGATAGATATTATCACTGGCTGTAAATGACCTTAAAGAGTCCCAAAAACCTGTGGAGAGGTGGCAGTGCACTTCTATTCGTGAGGCCACAAGAAATTTTGCTTATTGTTGCTATTAAAAGATATTTAATGACCTGAGTTTTCACTCTGACTGGAAGGCACAGGATTGTCCAGCAGGTTGATTTCCCCAGATGTGGGAAATATGGACTGCATGCAACAGAATAATAAGCTTGCAGAAAATTATTTGTATACTTCATGATCTAAAAACATTTGTGCAATAATTATAATCACTAGATTCATCTCTATTCTGAAGTTGCTTCTCAGTGGTGTATCTTGTTCTTCATAACTGTAGATTAAGTTACTTGTAGACAGAGGATGTGACTATATTTACAAAAACATAATTTTCTCATTACTACTAAATCACAATATATCATATAGACAGATACATGATAAGGTCTTTTTAGATGAATGCATGAGATTTGGGATAGATTGTATAGTATTATTATAGAAGGTGGGTTTAGGTAAAAGGAATAGCAGGAAAGCAATTACCTTGAGGTGTTAAATAAAATTAAGTAAAAAGGAGTAAGCTTCTAGAAAAGATGCAAAATAGGGACAATATATACCCTTGAACATGAAGCCACCAAAAAATAAGTAAAAATAAAGGACAAAACATAGGAAGCAATGGTTTACAGGCAACAAAAACAGTGGTCACTGAGAGGTGAGAAACAAATAGGGCAAGTCCTACAATTGCCCAAGCTCACTACCTTGCCAAAATTTCCAGGTCATGTCATAAGTAGGGGGAACCCAAGTGGAGCCAAATGGACTCCCTGAGTTAAAGAGATGAAGGTTAAAGTCGAAGGGGACCAAGGTAGCTAGCGATCTCAGGACAGACTCCCAGAAAGAAGAGAGCTGCACAGAGAGAGAATTCCAGAGATCTTTAGAGTATTCTCTTCATGTATTCAACTGAGTACTGATTATCACGTTTGTAAAAAGAAAAAAGAAAACAAAAAACTAAGGCTAGAGAAAGAAACATGCAAAATGATTGGAGATAACAATGCCTGGTGCTAACACAGGGACTGGAATAGTGTTTGTTTCTAACAACTAGATAAGATAAACTACATAATTTAGAGAACATTGTGTGGAATACAAAAAAGGAGCTAAATTCAGGAGGGAGTAATAATTAGCCCCAGAATGAGTACTGTTCCACACCCATCAAACAAATAATAAAAGCAAGAGACAAAATGATCAACTAGGTTCCAAATAATTGCACTGTAGGACAAAGCTCAAGAATACTTACGGGAGTACAAACGTATCCAAATTCCAACGAGATAAAATTCACGTCTGTCATTTATCCAGAATGACTGGGCATTCAATGAAGCACAAAAAAAAAATATGGACCATACTGAGGAGAAAAATCAATCTTAAAATTGAACCAGAATTGAAACATGTATTAGAATCAGCAGTCAAGGTCATTAACACAATATTCCACCATTGCAAGAAGTGAAGTAGAGACAGAAGATACAAAAAAGTTTCCAATCAAATCTGTAGAGTTGAAAACTATTATCTTTAAGAGGAAAAATACACAGAATGGAATTAATAGCAGAATAAATACTGCAAAAGCAAAAATTACCAAAGTTGAAGACGGCATAATGTCAAAAGCCCTAATATATTTGTAGTATGCAGATCCCCAAAGGATGAGGGAAGCAGACAAAATATTTGAAAAAATAATAGTCAACATTTTCCTAACTATGGAAAAAGAAATATACACAGATCCAAGAAACTCAACAAACCCCAAGCACAAGAAATATAACAAAAATTACATCAAAGTGTATCTTACTCAAATTGCTCAAAAACAGTGATACAGAGAAAATCCTAAAAGCAACCAGAGTGAAAAAGACACATTACCAATAAAGAAACAAAGATAAAGATGACAACAGCTTTCTTGTTGGAAATAAGCAAGCAAGAAGATACTAGAGCAACATCTTTAAAGAAGAAAAATAATTTTCAATGTGGAATTATGAACCAAGTGAAAATATATTTCAAAAATGAAGGTAAAATACTTTTTCGCTTTTTTCAGGCATACAAATGCTGAATGAATTCATTAGCAGCAGATCCGCACTAACACAAAGGCTTAAGGGAACTCCTACAGGGAAAAAAGAATTCCAATTATAAATATGGATCTACACACAAGGATAAAGAGTATGGGAAAGGGAATTATATAAGGTATTTTTTCTTATTAAATCTTAAAAAGATAGCTGAGTAGTTTTTAAAATAATGTATTGGGAAGTTATGACATAAGTAAAAGTAAACTGTATGGCACCAAGAGTGCAAAGATCAAGAAGGTAAAAATCTTGTAAGCTTCTCATTCTCTAAGTGAAGTGGTATAGCTGCACATGAAGGCTCACTGTGCTAACATAAAGATGTGTCTGATTTCATTTGTATGAAATGTCTAAAATTTGCAAATCCATAGAGATAGAAAGTAAACTCATGGTTGCCAGGGCCTGGAGGGAGGACTGAAATGGATAATGATAGCTTAAGGGGCAGAGAGGTGTGCTTTTGGAGGAATGGCCCTGGAAATTAAACCGACCACTCACATCCCTGGCCCTTCATCACATGTAACGACTCAGAATCCCTCAGGTTGGAGTTTTGAAATACGTCTTTGAATAACCATGTTAGATAATTTTAAAATATTCTAAATTAAACACACACACACACACACACACACACATACACACTTTTTTTTCTCGGAGTATATATACATATATATTTGTTTTTCTTTGTGGATGTGGCTTGACAAGCAGTGTAACTGAATATAATAAGATGTTTTGTAAGTTTTATTGTATTTATCAAGAAAACCAACAGGTTTTACTAAACTTTTCAAAAAAGATGGTGTAGTGTATACAGAAAGAAGAGCTTGAAAAGGATCACAGGAATGAATGACCTTCATGCTCCAAATACAGAAGTGACTGTCAGATACATCTGAATTATATTTCAATTCTCATTTCATGTCTTGAGGCAATCTAGATGTCCTCTCTGTTTCTGTTTTCTCAAATGTTAGGATGAGTAAAATGTGGTAAATGACACTAAGTAAAATACAGACGATGACTAGTCATCTATAATTCAAGTAATTAAGCTCTCAATCAACCCTTCCAATTCTTAAGTTCTCAGAAGCTGATTGTGGAGCTTGCATTTCTGGTCGGCCTTTTGACAACTGCCCTCTGCATTCCAGTGCTCGTTAGTACTAACTCCTGAGAGTGGACATCAAACTGAGAAGGTGGAATTCATGTAATTCACGTCAATCAACCATGACACTTCTTATTAGCTCTGCTCATTTTTCACAGAGAGAAAAAAATAAGGAGGATGAAACAGGACATCATTGTGATCACATAAAATTGAAAAATATAGTTTACTGGCAAGTTCACAGCGAATATGTCTATTCTAAGCATGCCTATTGGCTAAATGAATAAGTATAAGGCTTTGACACTTGAAGTAAGTGAGAGGTTTCAGGTAGCCTTGAAGTAAATGAGAGGTTTCAGGTAGCCTTGAAACACAGTGGAATTCCATTTGCTTGCAATTACTATTCTTTTTCTGCTCAAAAATAGTTTAAATGCTGGTGGTGCTTGAAGAAGTGAAGATGATCACAGTGTGTTTTCTAACATGAAGTATAAATTATAAACATGTCCTAATAATAGGGTGTTACTCTGTATTAATTTACATAATTAAAAGGACAGGTTGGGTCTCCAGAATCCCTGGGATCGAATTCTAATTGTGCCATTGGTCAGGTAAATTTAAACAGTGTGCTGGCCCTCTCCGTGTTTCAGGCTTCAAAATAATGATAGTTTAAGGGGCCTCTAGGACAACACCAGCAACAAATAGATGAATGGATAAAGAAGTGGTACATAAATATATATATATATATATATATATATATATATATATATATATATATATATATATATATATATATAATGAAACATTACTCATCCATAAAAAAGAACAAAATATTGCCATCTGCAACAACATGGATGGACCTACAGGGTACTATGTTGACTGGAGTAAGTCAGACAAAGACGTGTCATATGATTTCACTTATATGTGGAATCTGAAAAACAAAACAAATAAGCAAACAAAACAGAAACAAACTCATAGACACAGAGAAAATTTTGATGGTTGCCAGGTGGAAGGAGAGTTGGGGTGATGTGTAAAAGAAGGTAATGGACGAAGAGACAAAAAATTATAGTTACAAAACTCTCATTTTTATTTAATCATTTCATGCAATGAAGAGAATTATATTATTAGGAATGGCAAAATCACAATTTTATAATTCTATCATTCCTTCTACATTTATTAGCATGCATGCTTATGTAAAGAATAGCTTTCTTTTATCACTATAAGTTACTTGGTTACCCTGCAATGGAAGTTTACAGGAAAAAATGTTGAATTATTTTCCTTCAAATTGCCAATTTTCATAAGTTGTCTTAATTACTTCCTATGATCAATGAGTTGTTGAGCTTTATTTTGTGTTTTTATGTATATTGCCTTTGGTTTTCTCCTTTTTGTGTAATACGAACTCATGGGGTTTGTTTTGACCAATATTTAAAAACAGAATTTACTGAATAAGAAGAGATCATTTAAGTATGAAATTCAAAACTTATCCATCTGTTCTAAGTTACTGTTGAAATTTTAATGAAAGTAATGAACTCTTTTACCACTCAAAATTATTAAATGCACAGATAAACATTTAATCCTTCCCTTCATATTAAGATTAAGAACTACTGTTTGAAATAATCTTTATTATTGTTAAAGCTTAATACATTTTTTAGTCATTGTGTAATATATGCAAATTAAAATCATCCCTACTCCTCCAGCTATGAACCCCCCCCCATTCTTTTGCATTTTCTAAAAAAATGTAACTTGTCTCTTTGAAATGAATTCAGGTTGACAAAACAGTGTAAAAATACAATAGAAAGAATTTCTGAATACCCTTCTTTACCCATCTTCTTGGAACAAAGACTTGTGGCTATTTTGGACAGTACGTCAAATAGAAGTGGTATCACTAACTAAACTTGGGTCTTCAGTATGGAGCTGTCAAACTAGCTGAGTACATCCTTTGTTAACTTCTTTTATTTTTTAAATTTATTCCTAGATATTTTTAATGCAATTGTTAATGGGACTATTTCCTTCATTTCTCTTTCTGACAGTTCATATTGACGTATAAAAACGCTAACTTCTTATTAATGGGAGAGAAATAAACCTCTATTTTGCATAGCTGCTATTCCAGACTGTCAGTTCTATTCAGGCTAATTTGGCAAAAGCTAGTTAGCCAAGTATCCAAGGTAAGCTGTAATAATCACATGAGAATGTTTTCACTAACATGAAAATAATAGGTAAGTATTTTTATTATAACTAGATACACATACACAATCAGAACATACTGTAACTAAACCCAAATATATGTGTTTACTGGAAGATGGGATAATTACTCTAGAATTGCCATGGAAACAAGGACATTTTAAAGCAGTCATCACTGAATCTTTATGACCATTTATGTTACAATCTCTCTATGTTTCAAATTTGCTCACACAGAAATGTTGCTAGACTTCAGAAACAATTCACAAATTATTATGTAATTATTACTTTGCATTTGGTTCCCAGAAATGCAAAGCTCACGCTTACAAAGAATATTTCTAAGCAATTTTTTCTCATTTAGTATGTGCTTGACAATGCAGTAAGAACATTATTAGCATTTAGAAATAGGAACATATAATGTATTTTCTTACATATGATATCAAAAACAAAAGTGGCAAAAAAAGATAAATTGGACTTCATCAAAATTAAAAATTTGTGTACTTCTAAGGACAGTATCAAGAAAATGCAAAGACAACAAACAGAATTGAAGAAAATACTTAGGAATCATACATCTGATAAAGGACTTTGATCCAGAAAATAAGATGTACTTTTACAACTCAAAACTAAACAGACAAATAACTTCATTTAAAAATGAGCAGTGTGGTGATCATTTTGCAAAACAAGGGCTATCGGGAAAAGTATCCAGCCATGTAACCATTTCTATTATATTGCCAATGGCTGGATTTTTTCCAGACAGTCCTTGTATATATAATATTGAATCATTATGTTGACACCTGAAACTAATATAATGTTATGTCAATTATCCCTCAATTTGACAAATGGGCAAAGGATCTGAATAGACATTTCTCCAAAGAAGATACACAAATGGCCAATGAACCAAGGAAGAGATTCTCAATGTCCTTTGTAATTCAATAAATGCAAATCAAAACCATGATGAGATACTATGTCATACTCACTAGGATGGCAATAGTCAAAAAGACAAATGATAAAGTACTGGCAAAGATATTAAGAAGTTAGAAATGCATTGCTGGTGAATATGTAAAATGGTTCATCTTTGAAAAGCAACCTGACAGTTCCTCCAAAAGTTAAAAATAGACTTAGTATATACTTCAGCATTTGAACTCATAAATATATATCCAAGAAAATTGAAAACACTTCCACAAAAAATCCTGAACACAAGTGTTCATAGAAGAATTATTCATAATAGCCAAGAAGTGAATATAACTCAAATGTCTATCAGTGGATCAACAGATAAACAAAATATGGTATATCTATACAATGAAATATTATTCAGCTATAAAAGGAAATGAAATACTAACATGAGTACATGCTACAACATGGATGAACCTGGACATAATATGTTAAGTGAAAAAAACTGGTCACAAAAGGCCAATATTGTATATGAAATGTCCATTGATATAAAATATCCAGAATATGTAAATTCATAGTGACAGAAAGTAGATTAGTGGTTGCCAGGGGGTGAGGGGACTATGGAATGTGGAGTAAATGCTAATGCGTGTGGAGTTTCTTCTTTAAGTGATGAAAATATTCAGAGTTAAACAGTGGCAATGGAGGAATATACTAAATATACTAAAGACCACTGAATTCTGTGTTTTAAATAATTAAACTTTGTAGCATATAAATTTATCCTAATAAGGCAGTTTTTTAATAACTTACCTGCATGAAAAAATATAATGTACTATTGAGAGAAATTAGAGATGTACATTAATGAAGAAATATTTTATGATCTTAGATTGGAAAATTTTATATTGAATATGAGTAAATGCTCCTTAAATATGTCTTTAAATTCAATGCAATCTCAAATGACTACATGTTTATTCCAAAATTTATACAGAAATGTGAAAGCCCAAGAATAAAAAGCATTCCTGAAGTGGAACACAGAGGTAGTCATATTTTATGACACATGAAGATTATTATAAAATATATTAATTAATACATTGTGGTATTGGCACAAAGTTAGATCAACAGACCTGCCAAATGCTGGAGGGGCCCTAGCCGGCCGCAGGACCTAGCACTGTCCCCACAGAATTGACGCGTCAATGGAGGGGGCAACAGCGGCCAGAAGACACCAAACGATACCTGCGAAAGGACACTTTCAGCTGCCACAGCAGGACCTCCAACTCCCTGCCAGCTAGCCGCACAGGCTTCCCCAGAGATTTCATTCTTCTCACAACAACATGACCCCATATTTTATATGCTTAAAACTTTTGAACCCCATGATCACATTAGGGCAGATCTTTTCAAGGACTCCTCAGAGGCACTTAGAAAGGAAGTAATTATGGAGAGCTGAGTGAAGTCTAGCGGCTGGGAAGGAAGGTAGTATGTGTTAGCATCGTTTCTGCTTAGCATAAGCATCTCCCAGAAGGCCTAGCCTTCTAACCTAATTTATTCAGGAATGAGCTGCACCTCTGGGGGTGCTTCATTCCCTTCAGCTATACATCCACACACTGCTGAAAACACTTGCAGTTCCAATACTCGGAAGAAACTACTCCATCCTTGGCCCGGGATCAACCCTCATCTTTTATGTCTCCTGCCTGACTGGATACTTACATACTGTAGACTCCTGTGTAATACCTTACTGTTTTCACTCAGCCTCTTGCCTGTCACAATAGTTGGTATTTGCTCATCTTTCAAGTCCTACAAATCTATATTGAATTTGACCCGAAGCCCTTGATAACACTACTTAATTCCTTCATTTGGAAATGGGTATAAAAATGTCATAGAAATTGTAACCATCAAGTGAGTATGTACAGAATATGTTTTGTGAGGCGTTTTCAATTATAAGGTAAGATTTCTATATTAGGTAAAGAAGAATGATTGCTATAACAAACCCTAAGGTTTCACTGACTTAAAACAAGTACAATTTTATTTCTCATTTATGTAACAGATGAGACTGGGTTCAACTGGTAAGGGGGGGGCAGTCTGCTGCCGTTATTTAGGGACCCAGGTTGCTACCCCCTCGGCCATTCCTAAGTGGCTTCCCAAGCTCTCTGAGGTATTCGCATTTCACTAACAAATGGCACATAAACACTGAGGTTCACTTGGGAGGTGTTATGGACTAGGCCTGAAAATGACTTACATTATTTCCACTGATTTCTATTGGCTAGAACTTGATCACATGGATACACTTAACTGAAAAGGATTCTGGGAAGTGTCATTTTCTTGCATGCCCAGGGACAAGACAAACCACTTTGATGATATGCTAGCACCCCAACATCAAAGCTCTCTATTTCCCTAATCACTTTCGATATTCCCATTTATAGCCATTTAATTTGCATTCCAGCCAATTCAGAGAACAGGACAAGTTAATAGGAATAAATTGTTTGAAAACCAAGAGGTAACCGCCTACCATATAGCTTGGCTGAGAAAGAATAACAGTGGAATCCAAAAAAAAGCATTAGAAGCTGTTATCGGCCAAGTGGTCGTGAGCAGGTTGGTAGCTACTGCAATAATATGTTTTTGAAAATTAGACACAGAAATCACTTAAAGGACCAACGAGTAAGTGAAAGCAAAAGCAGTGGACTTCAAAAAAGCGAACGAAAATGTGAGGAACAGTCAAAGCTGTAAGCCCTCAAAAATAAATAAATAAATAAAATAAAAAATAAAATAAAGTAAAAAAGATGAAACAAAACAAAACCAACCAAACCAAAACTAATGACTTTCCTTCCCAAGGGACATAGTTTTTTCGCCCCTAACCAGCCTTGACAAGCCACCCTTGTGGGTGTGAGTGGTGGGCGAGTGCTACTTTATGTTCTAAAAGATAAAAGAGTTTTCAAAAATTCTCTAAAAACAATTTTCCTTCAGGACTTCAGCCCTCAGGCTTAATCACATTTTTATAAGATCAAACTTATGTAAATGCTACCCTTCCCCTGTCCCCTCTTTGGAAGGATGTAGGTAAACATTTCAGACTATTGCAGATAAAATGCCCAGCATGTATTCTAAGCTTGATTAGAGATCAGGCAATAAGTATACAAGCTTGTACCTTAAAGCCAAGTTTATGGTGGTATTCCAAAAAGAGGAACGAAGTAAATGGGACTCAGGTGACACGGGATCCAGCCCCAGTTCTGGCATTAAATAACTATATGAAATTTAATAATACTTCCGCTAATGTCTTCTCTCATTTTTAAGATGAAGAAAATGGAAATACTTCCTAAGAGCTTACAAAGTACCAAGGATGTCAATTACATAATCATATTAGGTATTTCAAACAGCTTTATGTTGTTTTGATGTCCCACAGCCCTTTAACCCCTCTCTGGTTACTACTGCAGCTTTGCTGGGCAGTTTTACATGCGCTAAGAGGTCTCACGTCTCTGCTATTCTGCTTCCACAGCCCAGAGAGCCGGCCGCAGTCATTCACAAGAGCAGCCTGAAAGAATGGGGGAGTTAATGTCCCCAGAAACAACCCCCAGTCAGTGGGGACAAATGCCCCAGCCTCCTGTCCTTTGGAGCAATATTTCTAGGAGGTAACCTGGACTCTTCTCAAAAGCCCTGGTGGAATCAAGATCCTGTTACATAGAATAGCAAAATAAACCCTTCTGCTCTTAACGTTGCCTCCTCCTTTGGCTCATTTTCACTGTTTTCACTCCTGATCCTGGGATCATGTCTCAAATCAACTACCTGCACCCAAGTTCATGACTCAGGCTCTACTTTTGGAGGAACTCACTCTAAAGAGAGTATATTTGAAGAATGGCATGCCATTTTACCTAAAGAAACTGAGGCTCAGTTTAAAGTCACACAGCCAATAACTGCTGGAGCCATAATGATAAACTTATTCTCCTGCTTCGATGACACATCACTCCAGATGATTGCTGAGTGGTTTTTTTTTTTTCCAGTTCTAATAATTCCTGAATCTCTACATACTTATATGCATTATTTTTCTTCTTTGCATTATGTTTTCAACATCATTCATGAGTGGCTAGTACCATGACAGGTATCAATGGTTCAAAAAGAAAAAAAAGAAAGAAAGAAAAAAGAAAAGAAAAGCAAAAACCCCCACAACATACAGTCTTAATAAACTCACTATTTAAAATGGAAGACAGAAGCACACATTGTTATATTTGGATATTCAATAGTAATTTCGATGGCCTATTTAGAAAATATTTTTTTCATTAGTCTCCTGGGACAGTGCCACCATTCTCAGAGTTTCTAGCATAAACAAAAGGACAACAGATTCCTGTAAGCTGACAGTAGATATTTTAACCTTTTCCTGTGATGTCAACAGCAAAAAAAATGATATTGGATATGAAATCCTCTGAGATTCATACCCCAATTTAAACACTGACCTTGTCCCAACTATGATCTGTGCTTTTCTGTATTTGCTCCATATTTGAGAGATGAAAGGGCATAAGACAAGTATCACAATGACTTTTTATTTCAGGAAAAATGATGTTTGTAAAATATCATTTGAAACTCTCAAATCTTAATCAAGTCTAATTTATCATTACCATAATTAGCTTGATGGTGTAGTTAAAAAACCCAGGTGTCATTCTCTGAGATAGTAAAATAAAAATACCCATCATCAGCACCATTTCTGATTCATTTAAAAATACATGACCATTCAGAAAACAGATCCTATTTATTTTGATGCTGTTTCTCTGTAATATAAAATACTATACTGGATGTGTTTTGCATGTGTGTATACTTATATTGTTGAGCAGTTTTCAACTGTATTGATATGATACAGTTAGCTTCATGACCCTGTTTTGTATTATCACAAGCCAAGAAGGATGGTCTTACACTTACTGGTCTCAACGCATTTGGTCATAACTTGAATATAGCTTAATTGCCCACTTATTGTATTTCTCAGTCTATTTTTCAAATGGATAATTTCTGTGTTCTACATTTTGCCTCACATTATTCTAGTCATGGCCTTGTTCTAGTCATCTGTGTCCTTCAATCAGTTATTCAACTTCATCTAATCTGTCATCACTCTTGGTTGCTTTGTGTTTCTTTGTCAAATTATTGTCCCCTTCTCAATAGGGGTTGATAAAGTCTACAATATTTTTTTCTTGGATAAGTTTTCATGTCCCTCTGTTTATGGCCCCCTTTCATTTACTGAAGTGTTCTCTGCTTCCTTAAAGTGGCAACAGTGAGAGGAATGTGGCTGCAGACAAGAAAAGCCATTCATTAGAGAGTCAAATGATACTTCTGCCAGGTTATTTTGTTGAGAGGCTTTTATTTATTGACTCATTAGCTGAAAAAAATAGCATCCTCATATAAAGTGACTCTTTTTTTTTATGTGTCTCTAGTATGGAATTGAAGTGATAACTGGAACTAGAGCATATAAAAGACAATAATAATATCATGATCTTCCCATATTTTATCTATCTATATCCCCACCAACTTCCAAAAGGATTTCATGAAACAATAAAAGCAGAATGTGTTCAGGGTATTTAAAATAAGGATGAAAGACAGACCAAAAACCATACAGACATGGAAGTATCTTCATGTACAGTTACACAAATTGGTATGCTGTATATTTAATCATTACCATCTAGAGAACCCTGAAAACTCCAACTAAATAGATTGTGAAAGCACATATCCTAACTAAAGTCAGATCACTACACATAGTTGGCACAGCCAATTGGTTAGCAATGGATCAGAATATAACTGCAGTCAGAAACTAATCTACCACAAAGAAACTTGGCACGGTTTGAGATCTGTGGGTTGAAAAGGAAAGCAGGTAATACCATAAGAGCTGAATCAGCCAGGGAGAACTAAACTTTGGAAAAACGTACAAGGAAGTCCTCCCAAGCCAAAAATTTACATTCCTTTTCCTCTCATGTACACACTGCTTGACATTTTTGTCTTAACACTATGATAGATGGAGTTCCAGAATAGTGGTTCATAGAGATTAATATGCACCACTTTTAAAATGCAAATAGTTAAGGAATGCTAAATAATTATCAGTCATTTACACCATCATTTCATTTTTGACTTGTGTTCAAACTGGAAGGAATTTTATAATTTTTTCTAATAGAGACAAGGAGCTAAGGGGTGGGAGTAGTAGGAGTTAAGTAATCTTACAACCCCTGAGATTCTCCCCAGTTAGGAAGTCTCAATAAACCTGTGCCCTGCACTCAGCCACCAGGTGTGCTCTTTGTTGCTTGCAGCTTCTCAGGTACAAATCTTGGAACAACTAGGACTCAGTCTAAACACAAGGTATTTGTTTGCTATCTACCTCCATCACATACACTACACATACGGGTGATTCTCAGCATGTAGTCTCCAGATCACCAGCATCAGCCCAATGTGGGAATGTAACAGAAATCCAAGTTCTCCCACTTCACCTCCAAGGGACTGAATCAGAAGCTCTGAGGGCAGATCCTAATGTTTCAACAAACCCTCCAGGCGATTCTGATGCAGATTAAGTTCCATTCACTAGTATCCCAATTCGCCTTCTTTTTCTTTGTCCTTGCTTTCGCTAATGGTCTTCTCTCTGCCCTGAAGTAATTTTCTCCCCTTCTTCTACCTGTTGAAATAATATTACTACCTTCCAAGGTCCCACTAAAATGCCAACTTCCCCATGAAGTGCTCACCTGTAAATGGCTTCAATGATTATTGAGATGTAAGGAAAAGTGCTTGCTCAGTGTCACACACACAGCAGTCATTCAATTGATTGGCTTGACAGCATTCTCTTCCCAATAGGAGAAATTCCAAAAGTTGTGTGTTTATGTATTATGGAGGCAATGGTCAAGTCCTTTTTTGGGGGGTGGGGGTGTAGTTTCCTGGCTGGGAATCGGACCCAAGCCGAGGTGTTGAGAGCGCCGAATCCTAGCCACTACACCACCAGGGAACCCCTCAAGTCCATTTTTAAAAAGCCACTTGCCTGTCATACAGTCTAACATCTCCAAGTATTGACCCTTTTTACTTTAGATTTGCGGTAAGTGCAGACAGGTGTCATTCTTCATTGTTCCGAAATCTGTAGAACAGGGGTTCCCAAACTTTAGCCTGAATCAGAACCCCCTGGATGACATGTTTCAATACCAATTGCTGGGCCTTACTCCCAGGATTTCTGTTGCAGCAGGTCTGGTGTAGGCCTGAGACTCTGCATCTCTAACATGTCCTCAGAAGGTGCTGATGATACACCTGGTCCAGGAATCACGTCTTGAGAATAAGTATTACGTAGAAGTAACTCAGATTGTATTAATTCACCAGACAAATTTATATTAAACAAATTTTACCTTGGGAAACAAACCCAGGGATTATAATGTTGTTTGTTTTTAAATGTTCTAGTTTGTCTACTTTTTAAATACATTTAGTTGTTTGTTTATGTAAACTTGTTTAAAAGGAGCAAAACAGCCTCTAAATGTGGTGCCACTGATGGAGGCAAAAAATTACATTCCAATATGGGAAAGTCCCTTGAAAAAGCCTAATTCGCTGGCTTGAAATATTTGCTTTGACAAAACATTTTAAATAGTAGGCCTGTTTCACAACAATTGGTCATGTCCATATGCATTAGTTATTATAATTCTTGTCCTGAAACCATTTTTTTCTTGTAGTTGGATGGACCAAGACTACTGCTAATGAATTACACAATTGGAGATCCTATTTAATTCATTATATGGAATCCTTAAAATGGCTGGTAATAGGCAGAATAGTCATTATAATTATGAATATATAAGGTGGTCAAGCAATGATACGCTGATTGTCTATGCAAATCCATGTAAACTACTGTAGAATGATCTGATTAAGTGCACATGCATGCAATACTAAGTGAAAAAAAATCCTGTCCACCTATTCAAAAGCCTTATCTAATGGTTTCAGTTTGTAAAATAAAGCTAAGTAGATTTTCTAGGAAGAAAAGTAATATGATAGAACCCATTGTTCATAGGTACCCTGTGTATATTCTGGTATCTAGTGCCAAGCTCTATTAATTTATATCAGAATACTTTCTTTAAAAAATGAATTCTATTGCAGCAAAGATAATTCATGGTTTATACCATTTTGAACCTTAAATTATGAGACTCTTCTAACAATGTAAAATGATTATTGAAATTCATCATTTGTTTAGACATTAGTAATAAATTAGTAATACAAATATGAAATGCCTAAGATAATCTTTGTGAAAATTCCAACTAGCTCATGTTAATTCTTAGTTAACTAAGAACATTCCTAGCTACCTACCTTTTTTTTAAAACCCTCTCTCCCTCCACTACCCAGGCTCCTGTCCCCCCAGTTGCCATGCCTTCATTCTCATCTTTTCATTTGGTCTCTAGTCCACTGTATTTCATTTGCTTGAAATATTGGAACCACCTCTTCCTAGATTAACTTTCTTCATCCCTCAGATATCAACCGAGTCTACAGACTTCTCCTCCAAAACAACTTTTACTCCAGAAAGTCCTCCTGACCCTATTAAGACTGAATTAGATGTCCATTCTATGAGCTCTCTCACCTCTAATATAGCACTTACTGCACAGAATGTGTTTTCTTCTTTGTTTCTTTCACTAGTCCATAAGTTCCTTGAGGTAAAAGACTGTGCTAACCACATAGTAGGTCCTCAATAAATATTTATTGGAAGAACAAATAAATATCATGAACATAAAAAAATTAAGTAGACTTGTGCTGGTCACCACCACAAAGATAAAAATCCCCTGATATACTGAAACAGAACAAATTTTCCAATAGGAAACCTTATAAAGTAATCTCAAGGAAGACAAATTTAGGAGTAATTAAGGGAGGAGAATTGAGGTATACATATTTTAAGGAAAGAATCAAGCAGATGAATTATGTCCTTGTCCCAACTGTAGAGTGGAAAAGTTTGGCTCCAGATATTTAAGGGTTTTCTGTCAAATTATTTATAATAGGAAATAATTCTACCCCCTTGAAATTTTCAGTGATATAACAGAAAGGGAGACAGATTTCTTGGTTCTATCATAGCAAAAAGATCAAAGACTCCTAGAAAAGCTAATCAAAATGTTCTAGCTTTCCTCCCCTCATGTAATTTCTCCATGTTTCCATTGGGAGGGCTCTGACAAGGAGACAGAGAGAAAAGAGGGAACAAAAGTAAAATAATGAGGTGATTGGATCAATGATGATTGACTACTATTCATAATGTTAAATTAACCTGTTGTCGTCCTGCTCTTGAACATGAACTGAGCATTCATTCCTTCAAATAGTTTTGACTTTCAAGGCAATTCACACATCAAATATAAAGGTCCCTTTGATTGGCCCATGATCTCAAAGAAATAGAAGGTGCTAGCTCATCCAGCTAAGGCAATACAGTCATGGGAAATTGGACTGTTTTTCTGTATCAGAAAACTCTGAATTAATAGCATAGAAAAAAGATGATGAATAGCCTATTCTTGCCCACTTATAACAGCGTCTTTGTTTTCTATAGTCTTATATAAAGAAATTTTTCATAACAGTTATATCATCATCTGTAGTGGTCTGTCTTCTATTTCCCATCAATATATGCACAGGACTTCCTTGTCTATCCATGGGAATATTTCTGTCCCTGGATATTAGACCATAAACAATGATGGGGAAAGGAACGAAGATCAGCCCATGTTATCAGCAGAATGTTAATGACTTTCAACTCCTATTATTAAAAGCTAAACATGAATCTACTGAAGTCACTGAACACTCAGGAGTTCTTAGCTTTGGAAATATGGAAAACCTAAAGTCTGAGTTTCACAGCTCCTCTGAAATGGCCTCAGTTTCAAACAATACTATTGGTAAGAAAGTTATGGTCATCCTGGTAAGAAAAAAAAGAAAAGAAATAAACAAAAACTTTTCAAAGCATGTATTTGGAGAAATCTATATATCTTACGGTTTTCAGATTTTGTAACTATAGAAATGTATTATTTAAATAATTTCAATAAAGTGTCTTAGTCTATGAATGAATGAAGAAAATGGCATTTTTTTTCCATTAATTTAATTGTTTTGAGCTGAAAACAATTTAGAATGTGGCTAATACACTCAGGTTACTTGCAATCTGAATAGAGATAACTGATAGACTATGCTTCCAAATCCCGTAGTTCTTTTAAGATTTCTCAAAAGTCTAATGCCACCCACTTCAAGCAAAGTTATTCTACATGTCTTCACAGTGTGAAGTCAATTCTCAGTATAAGATCATGGTATGCAAAGTCCCCTTTCAAGATGAAATATTTGTACACACAGGTAAATAACAGAAAGTGTTCTACAATTACTCAATTTTACAATTTTACAATTGTGATGGCCAGTTCCAAATGGTAGAGGAAAGGGTTAAAAGGAAGAGAACAAATGTTCATTTTAGTGCCATTTATTTCTAAACACTACATTAAGCAGTTAAGGGAATTATTTCATTTACAATTCTTGGAATTAAACATTAATTTTTTATTTTAAAATATTGAAACTGATACAAGGATTTTAATTAACAAAGCTAATCTCCCACCGGTGAGGTTCAAACTCAGGTCTGACGGGCGCTGAAGGAAGCCCATGAATGCACTCACTCTCTATGCATGCTGCCCCCTAAATGGCTACTATTACTCTTCTATGTCATTCTCTTCAGATAATCCTTCAGGACAAGAACAGGTATCACTTCATAAATTTAAAGAATGAAACATGACACATGTTTCAATTCAAATGCACATTTATTCAAAACTCTTATGGGTACTCTTTTTCTTCTTCTCTGTTGAACTAGAAAGTCTTCAGATCCAACCAAATTCTGGAGGACATACTGTCCTCCCTCTTTATAGAACACTCATAACTCTTATTTTATAGAACCTCTAAGGTATTTCTGTTGGGTTTTTAATTTTCATCTTCATAAATTTTATCCTGAGTGCATATATTACATTTTCTGGATCAGAGACAGATTTCTATTCACTCACAAATAGCACTGGAGCAATTCTTATGTCTGGGGTGACACCAGGAAAGCCAGATCAAATGTCCTATACATACAAGTGGAATCTGTATTATAGGTAAGGAATCATTAAAAATACATTTCTACTTGCTGATACAGATATGCTACCTCCTCTCCTTACATTTATCTGGCATCTACCATGGGTGCCGGTTAACTGGGAGTCTCCTGTAGTATCATCTAATAGATAGTACATATTAAATATTCTCTTATCATCCCAATAATGTCCTTTATTGAAATATTTTTATTTACCTTTCAAATTCAGGATCTAATCCAAATCGCACATTGAGTTTAGGTGACACGCTTTTGTTTTCTTTAATCTAAAACAGTTCCTGAGCCTTTGTCTGTTATAATATTGTTCTGGAAAAAAAAAAAAATTAATGACATACTTTTCACTCTCCAAAATGTCCTAGTTTGGACAATACATTATATGTCACCTTACTTAAAAGTGTTCAGAGAAAATGTTCCATGAATACCGTCATGTTTCTGCTCGATTAGAGCTTTCTGAGCAAAGTGCACTGGCACTTCGATTAAAAGATGATTGTACAGCAACCTTAAAAATAGAAATCTCTGGAAAGATAGTGATGTAGCTCCCCAGAGCCATTTATTTGTTTACACTATAGGGTAGTGACCTTTTCCTCTTCTTCCAGGAGCAGATTTGTTCATATTCCAGAATAAAAAGGTCTTTTTTCTCCTTCCAAGAGAAACATGGTCAGAACTACCAGCCACCCTATGTAAGCTCCAAGTTTCATATTTCAGGGTCCTTGTCCTGTGGTGCAAATCTGGCTCTCACTGCATGACCTGAGGGGATTTGGGACATGAGATGAGTGAAAAATATTCTGGGAGGAAAAGTTCTGTCCCCTGATCCAGAGGTCACATGTTTTGGAGGCATGCTAGTTCTTAGCTTGCAAGTAGGGTAACATTCTTGACCTTTCAGGGTTTCACACTTAATTTATCATTAGCATTTAATCTAAAAAGTCATGAGAGACACCAAAGAAAAGGGCCTGGCTCCTGATCATGAAGAATTTATAATCTACTGAGTGAAAGAGACCTAAATTAAAGTACAAGGAGGAAAATGTGGTATGTGCTATACTTAAAAACTGGACTGTGGAAAGAATGCAAAGAAAAGAGAAACCAGGGCTGTCAAGAAGGATAAGGAAAGGCTTCCAGGAGAGGGAGATATGGAGGCAAAGACTGCAAAGAGCCTCAGTGATAGGCATAAAGCCACAGAGACCGATTTAGCATTCTTATTCTTTCTCTCAGTGAATTTTCATTTACATTAACCAAATTTCACAGTTGCTTCATAAAGGGTCAGAGTGAGAAAGTAAAAAGTAATCAGGTAAATCTCACTGTCTCAGAGAAAAGTAGTTTGCAGTGCACAGTATTTGATCATGCACACATACTCATATATTAACTCAAATATTTTCATTTTAATACCTGTGTAAAGTATTAGCCCTCATAATATATCAATTTGTACATTGTATTATACATTTTACATGAATGAGCTGTTCACATACGCTTTGAGAAATCTACATCCTTGATTTGTATGCAATCATAATTGCACAATAATTGGGAAACAGTCTGTATTTTAGTCATAGGTTTAAAAGGTAGGCATATTTCAGACAGTTAAGTCCCCAGCAATATCTATATTTGGAAAAAATACATCATCTTACAATGCAAGAAAATTGAGCCACGGTTCAGATATGAGAGGTTAATTAAAATTTTCATTACATCAAGATTACAATACACTGATGGACAAGGAAAATGTTTCATACATACATGGAGGAAAAAACGCATAATAAATTCAGATAAGCAACTGTATTGTGGAGCAACCAGATGAAATCACTGAAATAATAAAGTCAGATGTGCATAAAATACTCTAATGCCAGTCTTGGATACTATTACATTTTATTTTTTAACTATAGAAAAATTAATGTTAGACAACTCTCAATTTAAATGCAATTATTGTAAGATATCATTATATCTCACATTGTATCAAGTTTTGTGAAGGAAATTAAATATTTTGTAAAGGTAACATCGTACCACTGGTATTTCAAATGCAAAGTATGTAAATGTGATGGTTCGTTTCCTGTGTTCACTTTACTGGACCAGTGGATGCCCAGGTTTCTGGCTAAACATTATTTCCTTGTCTATCTGTGAAGGTGTTTTTAGAAAAGATTAGCATTTGAATTGGTGAACTGAGTAAAGCCGATGGCCCTCCCTAGTGTAGGTGGGCATTATCCAATGCTGCCTGACTAGAACAAAAAGGGGGAAGGAATTTGCATTCTGTCTCTGCTGTCTGCTTAGTCAGGACGGCAATCTGCTACTGCCTTCAGTGCTCTTGTTCCCAGGCCCTCGGGTCTGGGCTGGAAGCCACACCGTGGGCTCTCTGGCTCCTGGGCCTTCAGACTGCAGCACTGGCTTCCTCAAATCTCCAACATGTAAATGGCAAATCATGGGACTCTTTAGCCTCCAAAATGACATGAGCCAATACCTATTGTAATAAATCTCTTTCTATATAGATATAGATAGATATGCATACAGATAAAGATATAGGTATATAGATTATCCCATCGGTTCTGTTACTATAGACAAACCTAATACAATAAATAATGTTACAGAGATAAAAATTGAGAAATATAGTCTAAACAACATATGTATTGTGAAAATAGAATAGAATCTTGGAAACTGGGGCTAAAAAATCCAGTATACTCATATATGGTTTTGATATGATTTCTCATAAAATGCTGGGTTTTGCAGTTTTATCTGTAATAATTTTTAGTTATCAAGTATTTCATTTTTCAAAACTCCAGTTACCTTTCCCATTGAAATAAAACATCTATCATGGGCAGAGCGTACTCTTAGGTACATATCTGTTCCTTCTAGGTCAACTTATCGTGAAAGAAAACAGATAAGCAACTTTTATGACATGGATAGCTACTTACATGTATGTTTTATTGGGGTGATTCAATGTTACCTGGGTGATGATACTGATTATACTTAGTCAATGACCTCAGTATAAGAATTAAAAAAAAAGAAAAGAAAAGAAATGAGAAGCAATATCCTGTGAAACATCGACAGATCTTAGAAAATATCAATGGCGAGAAGGTGGTTAAAGGAAATGGCGGACAGGAACAAACTCCATGATTTCTTCTCCTAAAGCACAGAAATCACTTCTCTGAAAGCAAAAGGCAACGGCTGTGGAACACCAAAAAAGGAGACTCTTTTATAAACCTAGAAAGGCAGTAAAAGGAGGTCAAAGGGTGAATGAAAGAAAGAAGAAAAGAAGGAAAGAGCAAAGAGGAGAAGGACAGAAGGAGGAAGGGAGGGAGGGAGAAGGGAAAGGAGGAACGCCTCCCCCCAGTCTTCCATTACATTAAAGAGAGCTCCATTTTCAAGTTTTAAACTTGGCCAGGACAGGTCCATTCACTGTTGTGCACTGTCACACACCTCCACTCCAAGGCTTTCCCTGATCTCCCGAATGCAGCTCGGACAGTTCCCATCACCCATCATCACCTGTGTGTCCCGGGAGCCTCACAAAGCAAGCTAACCTATTTCTTCCAGATGTCTGACCAGAAGGAAGAGCAATGATGAATAATTTTTAAAGTGCTAAGTAAATTATAGTAAGAAATAAATGAAATAAATACAACAAAACAATGTAGCATAAACCTGTTTACAATACTTTACTGTCTAATTTTCTTTCCCTTTTCTGAGAATCAAATACCTTGGACATAATTGCACTCATTGGGTGATTCATTCATTTAAAATGCTTTCAGTTGTCTACCAAGCCTCTGCCATATCAAGACACCTAGTTCAGTGTCATGGGGTCTAAAACATGTACACAATTAAATGAGATTCTGTGAATACAGTTTTTTGCTCTACAAGACATTTATGAAAATAAAGAGTTAGCAATCAGGCAGAGTCCAGTGTTTGTTCTGAGGGAGGAATACTTCTTATGAAAGAAACTTTCATGCTTAGATTAACTATCCATTTTAGTCAAACAACGCAAAAACCTCTAATTAGTATTAAGAATATTTCTATAACATATTTCTAAGTGCTTTCTCCTGCATTACCTAATTTAATCACAAGAAAATTAACAGATAGTCAAGGTCTTATTACTGTTGTTTGTAGAAAAGGAAAATGAAAAAAATGAGACAAGCCTTGTAAATTATTTAAGACCGCACAGAAAATGACTGGCAAAAGCAAGACAAAATAACAGGTCCTCTTAACTTTTCCAACCACTTCGCTGCTTTATTTTTGTACCGTTCAAAATCTTCAACCTGGCTGCAATAAGAGAATATAATAAGATAACAAAATAAAGCCTGAATTTTTCCTTATGATTTCAGTGCCTTTTAAAAGAGTTTTAAACATTGGAATACCCATTAACATTAAGGTAATGAACTTGAATTTTATTAAATCTCCCTACCTCTTCCTGTCATCTAGTGAAAATGTTTCATTCCTGTCTAGAGATCCAAGATGTATAATTGACCACTAAAAAAGTATTATTTCTACTGTGTGCAGGACAGTGGATATACGAAGTAATTGCGATGGTGATGTAAGACGGTTTGCTCAAAATCAAATATATAACAAACCAAGAACTTGCGTATATTTAAGATATAAAATATCAATCAAAATGAGTGTAAGTTAACAGTCATTATTATGCCTTATAATTGCATATGAATACTTTAAGTTTATCAAGGTCATATCAGTCAGAAGATAATACAAATGGTTAGTTCTACTTTCTTTTTATTCTGGTCCCTTCACAAAACATTATTATGGTTAAGGTCATAATAGATCACCGATAGAATGCAGTGAACAATGAGAAACCTCAACAAATGCATTGTCCTTAATTTATGCTGATATAAGGTAATATTAATATTTTCCAACAGAACACAAGCAGATTTTTAAAAATTTGCCACAGAGAAATGCCCTGCCTGCAAAACAAAAACAAATGAAAATCATACAGTAAGAAAAGTCTCTCAGTGAGCAGCGACAGCGATAGGAACCAAAAAAAAAAAAGCAAAAACCCTAAGTTCCTTTTCCTTCTTTGTCTATTGTTTGTTTCAAAATTCCAAGGCGTGACTGCCTCGCAGTTGCACCTGCTGGACGATGAGCTGATGTGAAAATCTACGGGTTCCCATGGCTGCTACCTGTCAGGATTCAAGTCAGCTGCAGGTTCTTCCCTTGAGCTTAGCACAGGAATGACTTGACTTAGGTATGTTCAATGGATGCAAATGTCAGCCTTATCACCAAGGAAGACATATGGTACCCAGTTCTGAAAGCTGAATTCTAGTTCATAATGTGTTCAAATCTCCCGCTGCGATCAGAACTTGGTAGAGAGAAAGGCTGAGGTCAACGTGCTGGGAGGGTTGCTTCGGTGCCCCACGCGGAGCTTGGACCTGCCTGAAAATGTCAGTTTTCAGAACATGTTTCTGCAAGTTGCTTTTGCAGAAGTCTGTAGCTAAAATAAAACGACAGACAGGGAAAAACAAACTTTTTTTTTTTTGCCAAGAAAATCATATCATGCAGAGTCACCCAGTTAATGTGAACATGTCTCCAGCTTTTCCCCTACATTTCTTTGAAAAGTGCTGGGGAAAACTGCCAGTACATAAATTCTAATTAATATAATTATCAGTGGATACAACTGTTGTGCTTGGAGAGCTACTAGCTATGTCTGGTTCAACAGAGATGATTACGTGGTCTAAAGCTTTCTTCTTACACAGTCACTGAGGAACAAACCTGGTCAAAATGCCTACTCTGCATGAAGTGCATCTAAACTGTTTTGTTCCAAACTTACAGTCCCCAAGATCAAGATGTCCATAGGTTTGGTTTCTCCTAAGGTCTCTGTCCTTGGCTTGCAGATGGACACTTTTCTTCTTGTGTCCTCACACAGTCATTCCTTTGTACATGTGATATATTTCTGGGTGTCCAATTCTTTTCTCCTTAAGAGGACACCAGTCTGACTGTAATAGGACCCATCCTATGAGCTTCATTTTAATGTAATCACCCATTTACAGGCTTTATGTCCAAACACAATCAAATTCTTAGATACTGGGGGGTTATGAATGTTAAGAGGACACAATTCAGCCCATAACATGCATCATGTTATTACTACATTACGAACTGCTTCCTACTGTAATTGATCCACAGCCAGCAGTCAGGCTCAGTCTTCAGGGTTATAAATCATTTCTGTCCTCTCAGAGATCTAGTTAGTAGGCCTGGCGCTAGTTTTCTGGTACAATTATTTCTCCCTATTTCCTATGTCTAACTTTTTATTTAAGATTTTTATTTTAATATGCTTACTGCATAATGTCCTTACTTGGCAGACAACGCAGTATGGTAGAGTTCGTCTGGGTGTATAGCCTAGCTCCACTCATTACATAGTGCGTGATCCTGGCAGGTTTCTGTTACAGTTCCCTCATCTGTAAAATTGGTATAATAACCAATTAGTATAGAGTATAGACATATAACTCATACAGTTGGTATTCCTGTTAAATGAGTTAATGCATGTAAAGTTCTTTGCACCAGACACAAGGTAGGTACTATGTAAGTGAATGCTGTATGTAAACTAGTTTTATGCAACACATCTGCATCATATGATTTTTCAAATGTATGGATACATAAATACATATTGGACAAGTGAGATATTTTCAGAATATCACCATAAACAAGTTACAAATGCATACTTGGATTAAATATTTAAATCTTAGTTTATCAGATCAATGTCATCTTCATTCCATAACTACAGTTCCTTTGAATTTCCTTGTTTTCTCACTTCAGCTAGGATAAATGTGTGTTCTCTCACTTCTCACTAGGAGTCCCCTAGCTGTTCTGCTTCATTGCTCCATCCACTTCTCCCAGACTACTGCAGATACCAAGTTGTCTGTGTTTCATGTACGGAAGCACAAGTTTGAGAACCACGCTGCCAGCCCTGTCTCATAGCCAGCAGCTTCCATTCCTCCTCCCCGATGCCCCATAGATGCTTCACTGCAAGGTCTCTAACAGTGTCCAAAACCGCTCTTGTCACAAAGCTGTTTACAGGTCTTTCTCTCCCACTAGACTGTGACACTTGGCACAGTGTTAGACACACCATGGACACTCAGTAAGTCCTTACTGAATGAACAAATGATCGGGGGAAGTGTACTTGGAGGAGGAAGTGAACTTGCCGCTGTCCTCTCAGCACCTTCATTCCTTTCCTCTTTTATTTCTTCATTTCACTTTGGGCTACTGAGATCTCTGTCTGTGGAGATGATCTCTAAGCTTTCATAGGATTTTCTCCTTTCAGTATTGCTGACTTCAGCCTCCCTTTTCATGACTGTACTGGGCTTTGTGAATTTCCGAATATTCTCCCTCATGGTAGTACCATGAATACTCTTTAACTCCAGTAAGCATCAATGGACTCTTGGGTTTATTTGGCCTTGACCACTAAGACACTGTTTATGTATCATCTCTGCTTGCCCACTGTCATATCTTTGCATTACTGTTGTGTGTTTGATCCCGTTAAATTCATAACGCAGAGTTTGTATGGTCATTACAAAGCTATTACATAGAGTTAACTTCTTTTTGTTTAAGAAAGTAATTATGTCTATATGTGTTGATATTATGTAATATCCACAATATATTACTAAGTGAAAAGAAAAATAGGCCAACCAACCTGTAGTGTATGCACCTGTATATGTGCAAAAGAAATCTGTGTGTATTATGTATATGTGTATAGACGAGATAGAGATAGAGATGGGTATCTATCTATCTCTTGGTTATGCATAGATTATCCTTGGAAGGATTCAGAAGAAATTGTCGATAGTGAATGTCTATGAGTAAGGTTTTAAAGTGCAGGAATGAAACTCATTTTTACCACATTCCCTTTATTCTGATGAGTTTTTGACAATGTATATGCATTATTTTTCCATTAACAAAAATTTGGTTAAGAATAAAAAGATTTATTACATTACTTTAGTTGGGACTTTGAGAGTATCTGAAACAAGTGGATACTAGGAATGGGCATGAGAAGGTATGAGAAGTCCCATGAAAAACATTGAGTGATTCCTAAGCTATAGACCACTCTAGTCTCCAGATTCTAACTTGAAGCTACCTTCAGAGTTTGGGCTCTAAACAAGGACAACAATTGTCTTTCCAACTTCTAAGCCTTTGCTTAGCCTGGTTTTTTTCTAACAAGTATGTTCTTTCTTAACATTTCCAAGCGTCCCAATTCTACAAATGTTATCAAGACCAATGTAGTAGATTGTTTCCAGAGATGGCCACGAGCAATGCTTCCCATACCTGTACACACATGCTACTTCCACTCCTTTTGAATAAGGCCTAATCTGGTGATCTGACTTGACCAATAGAATGTGAAAGAACTGAAACTTTTCCAGGCCTGGCCTAGGCCTTAACAGAAGTTCCCATGTTCACCCCCTTTGAATCCAGCAACCATGTAAAGAAGTCTGATTGCCTTGCTAGAGAGAGAGAGACCATGAGGTGAAAATGAGAGACTTTGAAGAGCTGGAGAAAAGGCCAGCCCACTCCAACCATCCCCGCTAAGATGCCTGCCTTGTGGATGAAGACTCCTTGGATCCTCCAGTCTTAGTCAAGCAACCCCAGACAACATCATTTGAAGTAAAACCAAGCCATTCCAGTTGAGCTCCACGCAAATTGCAGATGAATTTTTGTTGTTTTTAAGCCTCTAAGTTTTAGGAATGGTTCTCTCAAAAGGAAATAATCCAAATTCTATTACTCCACAAAATCCTGTAGCATTCTCTCTCTCTCTCTCTCTCCCCTCCCCCCATAACCCTGTCTTTCTCTCCCCATCTTTTTTTGTGGCACATCACTTTCTATATTGTGTAGAATAAAATTTCTCAGACAAAAATAAACTCTATGTAACATCCTTGAGAGAAATATACTGCATTTTAGTTATCTTCTTTATTTCCCAGCCAGGACATTCTTTTCTTGTATAGGACTCTGCAAGATTTATACATGAGTAATTATGTGTATGTTCCTATATGACAATCACACAGAAACTCTCCGTGAGTTCCCTCCTTACTCAAAGCAATCAATGGCTCTTTTAGCATCTTGGAGTATGGCTGCTCAACCAGTTCAGCCCAAGGTGATATTGAACTATGTAGTAGTATCAATGTTTGCTGCATAACAGCTTGAGTTATTCAGACATAATCAACCGTTAGAATGCATTTGTTTTGGGTTTACTTTCCTGCAGATACATTTTAAAGTATAATATGTTAAAGAAAATGGTCCTGAGGTCCATTTTCCACTTTTTTTACACATGTATTATCATTTTCCTGTGGATTTTTGCAGTGAAATGCATACTTATTTCTTCCCAAAGCAGCCATCCACAGCAATGATGGCCACAGCTCATATTGGCTCCCAGGAGTGGTCTGTACACTCCACAGCATGGTGTTGGCCTTGTGGCGTAGAGGGAATGAAATGGAGACTGTACAGTGGTAAGGAAGCGAGCAGAACATGGGGCGGACACGGCAAGATGGGAAATTTCAGCACAGAGTTCGAGGGGTGATAGCCCAACTCCAGTCTGACCATAAACACCCATCAGTAATGGCAAATCAGAAAAAAGGAGCAGGGGCACAGCTTGAGGCACGTGGTCAGAGAACCTACTCAGCATCAGGTCGTCTGTATAACCCATAGTTACGCTGCCTCTGAGTTCGGGGAAAGACGTGGGATGCAGGCACCGAGCCCTAGCAAAGACATGGCAGCATCCTCGTAAGTAAAGGCAACTTGAAGCGGACTACCTGGGTCACAGACCGGGATTTTCCATAGATGACAAGGTCTCAGGTGAAGAAATACTTAACAGCCTGTCTTCTCTGGGAAATGAGTAGGAGGTCAAAAATTCAGTGAGCCAGCTTTTTACAACAACCTCCTAAACAGAAAATTTTTGTATCAAACTCTAGGTCCCTCAGCCCTTCTGGCATGAAAGAAGAGAGCACTGTTGTTGAGCATCACAACTTGTGATGATAATTACCACTTATTGTTGCTTACTGTATCAACCCAACAGGTAGATAATATCTCTTTTTCTGGATAAGGAAATTCATGTATGAGGAAGGGAGTTACCTGTCAAGGATTTGAACACCTATCTAGTGACAGAAAGCCCAGTATCTTCCCACAATAACCCCATCACCCTGAACATGTTTGTTATTCTGCATGATGAGGCTGCAAGGTGTTGGAGTTTGGAAGCCAGAGAAAAGAACCATTGCTGACAGAGTTTTGCTAAGTCTGGGGTAGGGACCGACACCTACATCAATGTGAAGCATCTGCTTCGTATAGGCGGAAATTACCATGCCCCAAATCATGGCTTCTGAATTGAAGGGAGAAGGGATAAAACCATTATACTGTGAACTCAAAAAACAGCTTCATCAAGAAACACATACATGCTGAAAAACACATATAACCATACATACCTGCAAACCACTTTTTACACCTCATTCAGACTAATTCTGGGTATATAACTAGAAATGTGTGACCTAATTCTTTGTTTTGGACTGAACGTTTGTGTCCTCTCAAAATTCCTATCATGAAGCCCTAACTCTCAGTAGGGCTATTAGGGGTCTATCAGTGTGCAACAGGGGAGCAAATTAAATTAAATGAGGTCCTAAGGGTGGGGACCTGATCTGGTAGAATTAGTTCACTTAAGGCCTTTATCTGTGCACACAAGGAAAAGGGCACACAGCAAGACCGCAGCTACCTACAAGCCAGAAGAGACCTGTTGAATGAAACTTATCTTCCCAGCACCGTGATATTGGACTTACTAGCCTCCAAAACTGTGAGAAGTAAATTTTCGTTGTTTAAACCACTCAGCCTGTGTATTTTGTTGCAGAGCAAGAAGAAACTGAAAGAACTTACCTAACTTAACACAAAGGCTCCTTGTATACATCACACTGCTACTTTTTAAATTCCTATCTTGGATCTGATTTGCAGTAATGCGGACAAATATGTTTAAAACATGGATAATCTTTCTCCAATTGGCATAGTATGGTATCCTGGGCCTTTATAAAGTACTCTTCTTCATGTCATTTGACATATTCCTATGCCTTTGGACTTTGGAGTAAGATGTAATAACACTAGGTTCTAATCATGGCTCTGAGCAAGCTCCTTAACTGAGCTCTCTAAGACTTGATTTCCCCATATTTAAAAAGAGACTGATGATACTGACCTCATTTCTGCACTGTTACCACTCCTTATATGTTACTACTCCTACTATAGCCACTACTGCTCCAACAGGAACAATTATATAATGCACTATATAGTGAGGGTTTGCTGTATGCTGGGCACTATATCACTTTATCTACACTCTGACTAATCCTAATGCCAACTTTTCAAAGAGATGGTATGTTTCCCTCCTTTATAGATTAAAAGCTTTGGAGTCTATCTCAAGTAATACAGCTGGTAAATTCTAAGAAACTAGAAAAAAACTTATCTAAAAAATCCAGGTTTGTAGGGTTTTCAAAACGTGTACTCTTAACCAGCAGGCAATCCTGACTATGACAATGGAATGCACTAGTATATACAAAGGGTTTCGCACAAGCCTGGGAGAGACTGGGACCTCTATAAAGCATTCCTGGAGCTATTTTCTCCCACAGTGAAGCTTTTTCCACCTCCCCCACATAGTCATTCACTCTTCTGTGCTCTCCAAGTGCGTATGTGTACATATGTACATATCTTTATCTTTCTGTACAGAGCTACTGAAGCAAGATTCCTGTTAAAATTTAGTGTGTCTTTGCTTCTCCGTCAGACCACGAGTTGCTAGGGATTAAGAACCCCGATGCAACCCTTCTTCTGCACCCCCATTCTCTCTGCCTGACTCCTACCCAGGCAGAGCTGTCATTTTTCCCTTTTAAGGCTCTGCTTTGCTATAGGTATTCATATACATACTTATATTATAACACCTATCACATTACAATTACTTTTGATACCAGTCTTTACACATAGGTAAGAACGTTATATTTAACTTCACACTTTAAGCACCTTTGTATTGTAGAAACATAATGAATATCGAGGAATGAATGAGTTCATAAGTGAATGAATAAATATTATTTAGATTTCCTCATAGTGTCCTTTCTTTTGCATTTACTCAATAGTGACAAGTTATAAAAGCTCTAATCTGAAATTCATACCCTATGGCTTAAAATACAAACTGGAATGAAATCAATCAGTATAAAACATTATTTACATTGCAGTAGCGACTTTCATTTTAGATCATCATATGTGAAATAAACCCCAGAGGATATAACAAAAATACCTTCCATTTATATCATGCTTTTAATTTTCAGTGATGCTGTGGGAAACTCTTGTTTCCTTCTGGCCCATGAGTAAACTAAGGATTAGAGAGAGATGAAGTGTTTTGCCCAAGGTCTCAGGGCTGACAGGTGATGCAATTTGTCCTCAAGTCCAATTCTCTGATCTGAAGTCTAGTTTCTGCATAAATTAATGCTTCATTTCTTCATATATTAAATTTTTTTAAAATTATGAACATGGTCACCAAAATAAGCTTGATTTAAGTTGAAAAGCTAAATAACTGAAGAAAAATGTAAAAAGAAAGGAGTTTTTATTTTTTAATTTAAGCTGTCCAAGTGAAATAAGCAAATTTGTAGTTATGTGAATGGTATTTCTGCAGACAAAGATTTCTTCCTCCACTGTCTATGGGTCTAGAAAACGAATGCCTCATGCCTTTACTGGCGAACTCAAGCTACCTCCTCAGTCACATAAGCTGTGCCTGGCCATAACTTACTGTGATCGAGGACAACTAAGCAGTCACATAGGACTAGCTATTCTCCAACCCACGAGGTTGTTACTTAATAACAGAAAAAAATTACTAAAAACTGCTCTCCAGTTATTAAAAAGACACACACACATACACACACACACACACACACTTCTTGGATCTACCCAAAATATTGACCTAATTTTGCATTCATGTTACTTCTAAACCAGCAATATAGTTAAACTTATACTATAGGAGAATAAGTCATTCCCAAGAGGCATACTTCTTATTGAGTGGTAAACTTCATCATCTAAAGCTATTCTAGAGCAAAACTATTCTAAAATTTGGCACCTGAAAAGAAATTATATCTTAATTTCTGAAGACTAGTTAATGCAGTTGTCTAACAATATTATTTGGATATTTGAAAATGTATTATAGAGAACAATAATTCATCCCCCCCCCATAAATTGTTTCCAGATTAACCCGAAAACCATGAATGCACCAGCTGCTGCAATTAACCAATACTTCTAACCTGCTGAATTGAGGCCATTTGGAATAGACGGAGAGAGACGCGAGGGCTGGCCAGACGGTACCCGGCCATGCAATATGAAAAATAAAGACATTTAAGGCTGTATTTTTTCTGGACAGTCCTCATATAGTGAAGCAGAGACTACTGTAGTGCAGAACTGTGGAGCATACCATAGAGAGATAAAGCTCAATTTCAAAATCTAGGGTAGTAGAAAAAAGGAAGCACCTTACGCCACTAGCTAAGCAAGTAGTGCACACACACCTCCAGGATGAGCAATGATGTTTATGTCTGGGATTCAGAATCGCTGAGAGCTGAAGACACACATGGGGTGTGTGCTTGCCACATCATGGTGGGCTGGCCATGTTCATCAATGAAGGTGATGGTAATGTTCTGTGATGTTTCATTCCATGTTTCAAACCATCAGTTCGCTGCATGGAAAGAGCATGTTTCTGCCTATGCTGTAGTGATGGGATCTCTCTTTCAAATGGGCAGCCTCCAGTCTGTAGCTCCATGTAAAACAATCTATTTAGTGCTTCTGGGATGCTATGACTCTCTAAGGATGTATTTGATTTTATTGTTGTTATTGTTGGTATTGCATTTCTCCCCTTCGAACCCATGCTCTGCTCAGAACTGCAGCTAAACCTACGTGTGTAGAGATTAAAGCAGTTCTACTGTGGCTTTTAAACATCAAACAACTAGAGTTGTACATGACTCACTTAAATTGCATGGTGCTAGGTCATTTTTTCCCCTTCATGCTAGAAAACCCTTCATTATCATTCGAGTTGTGACTGCTCTTCTCCATGCTCCTGGTGATGCCAGATACCCACTAGAAGTGATAAAAACTCTCTCTCCAGAGAATGTGTTCTAATCCACAGCATAGGGTAAGTGGGAAGCAACGATGGGAGAGGAGAGGTAGACTGAGTGCCTCAGGACAGGGAGAGAGAGAGAGGGAAAATGTGAATTGACTAACTAAAGCTCTTTTAGAAAAGGTCACATGGATTTCCTGACAGATAATAAAGATTATTTGCAGAAGCAGTTCTGCTCTGAATCCCAAAATCTGATTATAAGCATGATCTGAATTTGATGCAGTTACTCCATATTAAAGACAATTTCCTGTGGAGATTGAGCCTTTGTTGGAGAGAAGAAACCAATGCTAAAATGCAGCTGCTTCAATCGGATATGATTTATTACTTAGCTTCAAGAAAAGAAACCCCAAGTAAGAAAAAATAAAGAAGCCTCGTTCTGACATAGTCGTTGGAACCTTGAAGCTGAATCACAGCATCAGTGAGTTTGCTTCCTAACGAGGTCCCTGATGTCACCAAACTTGAACGCATGTCTCTTCTCAGAAACCTTCATGTTCAGTTTCTCAGACAAAATGCAGTGAAGGATATGTAGCTCTGTGTACTGTGAATGCTCAATAAATGCTGCTGACTTCTCACTTTAACAGAAAATTGTTTCCTGTTAGTCCAATAGGAAGTTTAAAAATGTGAAGGCAAAATGTATTTTTCTATTGTGAAAATTCCCGGAGTTTAAACTCTTTTTAATTAGCACCCAATAAGCAGGACACCAATTCAAAGTCATTCGAATTAAACTGCTTATAGTAATCAATTGTTTTCTTAATATTTCTGAGATCTTTTTTGTGTGTGCTCTGGATTTTCTATAATCCTGCTTTATTCTTTCTGGTTTCATGTTATTCGGGGAGTTCGGAGTATTCTAACTTGATCTCCGCACCCACCCACCACTCTAGTTACTTCCTTTGTGTCCATTCCCACACAGGAAGGAGGGAGATTAGGTAGGGCTCGTCAGGTCTGGCCTCCTCCTGCACCCACCTACTCTACGGCTTCTCTGCTTCTCACTGCGTTTGCATTTGCTCGACACGTCCCAGGAACAAACAGAAGTCTCAGGACAGGTTTGTCCCTCTATCCAAGCGTGTACATCTGATATGCTGAGAACAAAATTCCATGGGCCTGTCTGGAATCTCAAGGCTACAAGAGGACACTAACATAATTTCAGAACATAGCTGTTGCCTCAGCTTCCCTTAGAAGAGTAGTTTCTTGGAGAAAAACAAAAAAAAATTGAAGAGTTATATGAAGATGAAGGCAAACAAACAGTCTTTCATTAGCATCTTCCCGTACATACACACTTAGCCAAAGCTGATTCCAACCCTCTATTAGAAAAATGGCCTCCAAGATCAGATCTTACAGTCTGTCCTTGAGAACCCTGAGAAATGGTCCCTTATTCTCACAGCCCACGGGTGCAAGTTCTTGCATTTTGTTCCTGGCCTCATTTCAAGTTTTCCAAATGCAATTAAGGTTAATGTGGTAGACAAGAACCACTGTGTTCTGTCCCATGGTGGTTTCCTAATGTGAGTCAGTCATCATCTGTCCTAGGACTGTTGTCCTTCTTTGCCAACCATCATAAGCACTTGTCCCAGGCCCTACCTTTGCAGCAACCAGAATCTACAGTTGTATTCAACATTTTGAGGAAATCCCAAGAGAAGCAACACTGAGAAACATATCTGCCACAGATTCTAAAATTCTTCAAGACATGCTAAAGGTGTAATTTTCCTACTGGTATTCTGTTTTTTATGTTAATTAAACTTATATTTTAATTAATTGAAGCCTAGAGCAGAGGTTTCCTTAAACTGTAATACTACTATTGCAAAAACTATTAATATTATGTGGGTATACTGGTGAATCACAAGTTCTAGCTATTACAGGAAGAGCACTCTATTAAAGTCATGCTAGTTTTGCCATTTATCTTTTTTTAAAAAAAATTGTACAATATATTAGTCTCTACAAGAATTCATTTTTAAGCCTAATAGAAGTTGTTAAGATATCACTTGTAGTACTATTCAAGTGCTGACTGCTGAATCTGTAGTGTTTGAACACATATTGAATTATGGCTCTGTCAAAGATGCACATCCCAGCCAAAGGGGGGGCAGGGGAAAAGCAGCAATGTACCCCATCTATATTCATTTGTTTGTTTCTACTTAAGTTGATTTTAATGTCAGAGTTTGCTTACACTTTTTAAACTCTGGAACATATTTCAAAGAGACAGGCTCAATTTTCAAGTCAAACAGCAGATAATGGCATCAGGGATGCCTGCAACCACACAGGAAATACACATAAAGAGGACGAAATACAAGTTAAATGTTTGCATAAGCAGTCAGATGGAAATGAGATTTCAAATGGTCCCCGTACTATCCGGAACTCACTCAGCACTGTATATTTTTAGGATATTTTCTAGTCATTAAAATTACAAAGCATTGCTATTATCTCTATTATTCATAATCATCAGTTAATAAGAAACTAAAATATTAAATAATTTGCTGTAGGTTACTTAGCAAGACAGTACAAAGATATGAATGGCTCTGTTCAGAGAACTGAAATATTTTGCTCACTTTAGAAACATAGAATTCATTAATTACACAAGATTTTGAAATTAGGGTTCTGAGAGCCTAAAGAAAGTTTGGTTTTGAACTGAAATTGTGTGAGGCAAATGCATGGTCTGCCTTAGTCATTGCTGTGTCATTAGCACCTCATATAAAACATCAGGTTATTGAATGAAATTTTAAAAAATGAATGACTCAATGAACCAATCAATAACAAATGGAGATTAAGGACCTATAAAAACTTGATGAGCATATGCAGTTAGAGTTTTAAGTAAGAATCTAGGAAACATAGAGAACATGTTCTCTAGTTTGAGTTTTCCCTACCCAGCATATTCTTGTTTTTGGTTTCTGGCTTGAAAAGGGAGGAGAGGAAAATATTCCTGAAAGGACAGCATGTATGAGAAAAAGGATAAATTCCATGTGGATTAAAATTCACAAGACTTTATAACCAGACTTGGCTGTGTAACCTCTGAAGAGGGGTAAACTTTCTGAGTTTTGGGCTCTGGAAGACCGAGCAATCATGATATACAAGGAGAATCAGCAGAGTGAAGACTAACTTGGGGGAGAGTGAGCTTGAGAAAGCCGAGCTGCTTTAGGTCATTCCTACCGTGGAATTTTGGGTCCTTTGGACACAAAGAGAATAGTGAGTTCATTTCAAAGATGACTGACTGAACGGCTCTCTAAAGGGCAGAGAGTCTGGAGAGCCTGGTTCTATGTGGTGATGGGCTGGGGATAGAAGTAGGAAGAGGGGGGATCAGGATGAAGTTCTGTGAGCACGAGGAGAAAATTGTGGCATTGAGGAGAATGAAGGAAATAAGGTGCTTCAAAAGACATTTAAATTGGACCCTTTAATATTGCGGGTCACAAAACCCTCTGAGAATCTGATGAAAACAATAAATATTTAACCCAGAAAAATGAACCTATAAAAATATCCTGCATATTACTTCAGTTTTAAGAACCTTCTTAAGGCCATCCCACGGGGAATCGGGATTTCTGCATCAGATATCTACTCAGACCATTCCATCTTTAACAGCTATAATCCTGTAAAATATATTTTTAAACTGATTGCATTTCCAAGATGTTTGAAGTCATTATATGTGTGTGTGTGTGTGTGTGTGTGTGTGTGTGTGTATGCTGTCCAGAAAAAAGTCTAACCATTGTCTATATAACAAGAATGGTTACATGGTTGGATACTTTCCAGACAGCCCTCATACACACACACACACACACACACACAGAGGGTACTAAATCAAATATATACACACATTTTAAGAAAGGGAAAAAACTGCATTAAAGTTGTAATACTCAATATATACCAATAACAGAAGATGAATACACATCACATTTAAATTCTGCAATTACAAGAGGTGCTCGAAGTGGTTACCATCAGAGTCCAGATACTTCTGATTACGGCAAACTACTGCTTGAGCAATGTTGACATGTCTTAAAATGTGTATACATCATCTTGGCACCCCAGTATATCACAAGTTGTTATTCCTCTTAAAATGCCAGCACAAAATTATTTTTCTGTCTTAAATTTTCCTTTCAAAGCAAAGTCTAGGGATTCCCTAAATATAATTTAAGCCAAATATGTCAAAATTCCAAAATCATCATGGAGTGGTAATTGAGAATGGAGAGATTATTGTCAGATGGCATGAGTTTGAATCCCACTGTACCCATTATGTGACCTTGGACAACTTACTACTTACTCTATGCCTCCTTCTTCTCATCTGTACAATAGCAATAATAATGGAACTTATTTCAAAGACTGAATGAGTTGTGATGACTCGGTATGTTCATATCTGCCAGAGTTAGAATAATGTCTATCATATTGTGAATTCTCCACACATGTTGGATTGAGCATCATAATCATCATTGTTTTGCTGTGTTTAGGACATAATTGTGTTTGAGCCCTGTTCCAGGAAAGAGCCCTGAAGAGCCTTGAATCACCTCTCAGGTAACCTTTTTTCATGGCTCAGTGTGGTGTACCCACAGAGGTGCTCCAAAGCACTCCGGATTGCCTAGGCATAAATTTCCTGCATTCTAGGTCTAAAACGTGGGATTTGAGAACCACACTCACTACCTCCAGTCTTCAAGCTACTCTAAAGCCTGATTTGGAGCAAGCTGTGATTACAATAATCATGTCCTTGTCTGTGCCATCCTATGGCAACACCCATGAGTCTAATTAGTGTCAATTTAGCTACCCCATGTATCACTTTAAAAACACAGGGTAAATGAGCTTGGCACATTTTTAAATGCATGCAGTAATTACTGCTCTGATACCTACTCTACATTAGAGCCATTTTAGTTACTTACTGGGATTTAAGGACAGACCAGAAATCATTTCACAGTTGGCGGGATAACATAATGTCTAACACTCAGAAGGTGTAAGACATTGTGAATATTGTCTTCACTCTAATAGCACCAACCCCTGGCACTGAAGCACACGGCCAAAGCATTAAGTCATTTTCTGAAATCCTGCTGCCTCTAGCTGACTCCACAAACATGCACTTAGTAGTATTCTCCCTGGGCTTGCCACTGTGTGCTTGTAAATAGACACCAATCGAAGCTACATTAACTCTTTCAGCTACACCCTCCACTCTTGCTACTGAATAGAAGGTATAAAAGCAGCAATTTACTAAATGGTTTTGAATTATTCTCCACATCGCTCTTGGAAAATGATGGTAATCCTTAAAGGATTTCAAAGAAGAGTATGAAAAAATTGTAACACTCAGAATTGGTGTTAGCAGTACGAGCAGGTAATGACTCCATGCAAGCTATGTAACAAAACATGCATGTTTGCTATTGTAAAAATAACCACATGAAAGAGTTTATGGGTGGAAGAGTCAAATGGCACTAGTTAGATAATTAATTGGCTCAATGACGTTTTTCTTCAAACAAAATTGTCAATTCCTATTTTATTTTATTTAAGTGTGAATAAAGCATTAACCATGGCATTTGATTCCAAGTGACATAGATGACTTGTTGACAATTGTGAAAATTATCAGAATATAGTCAAATCCTCAACAAGTATATATAAGCTATATAATAAACTAGTAGGACAAGAGCAGACATTCTTGTGGGAAATCAAAAAAATGCTTTCATGGATGCTGTTACCTCTTCCTGAATGTTACTAGAATCCTTAGAAATAATTACTTGAATCCCAGGTTTCTAATTCCCAGCTCCATAATTTGACCAATTTGTGGTGTTTGAAAGACCTTCACTTAGCATCTTTGAAATTTCATTAGAATGCTTTTACAGTCTTTCCCAGATCATTAATAAAAACATTCTAGAAGACCAGTCACTGATCTCACAATAACCCCTTCCTCCAGATTCAATAGAGAGTTATTTATCAGCAATCTTGCTGTGTTTCAATCCTTTTATACAGGAGTTTTTAATCCCTTATAACTTTTGAACACAATGAAACCTAGAAAAACTTCAAACAGAGGAGCAGTTTATCTCTATTTAAAATAGACTTTTAAATTGCCAAATGTTGTGGTTTCATTGATCTTTCCCATCTTTCCTCAAGATATCTCTATAAAAAGGAATGAGTCTTACATCACTAACAAACTGAAATGCAGCTACTAACAATAGAAGAGAATTTTAGACTATAGGTAGTTTGTGCAACAAATTTTATATTTAACTGGTATTCCCAAGACCAGGTCATTAGAGCTGTTCACAGATACAGTGGTTAGTTTCTGCACTTTATTTTTCCTAAAATGTTATAATATTCTAGTTATTTTTATAGTAGGCATGTGTTTTTAAGAAAAAACAATACATGAGTTTAAAAATAATATTGCTTGCAGAAAAAAAATTGCTGAAATACTTCCCTTTCTCAGTGCTTAGCACACAATTATCACTCACTGAGGTTTCTTAAACAAAGTAGATCTTTCTAACATGCATGTGTCTAGGTAATACCATATGAAGTACTACCCTGTAGTTACATATTGCATTAATTTCAGGGCATTATTATGAGTTAGACAAACTATACAGCTGACTGATGGAGCAGTCTCCACAAAGACCACCCTCACTTTCAACACCAGCCACAAGTTTGAATCCCCAGGATCTCCCTCTCTTCAGACCAGCTAGCTAAATTGAGGGATTCTCATGATTACCCTCAGGTTTGATAATCACTAGAACAACGATAATCACTAGAACAACTGACAGAATTCAAGGAAACACTATACTTATAATTGCTATTTTATTATAGTAAAAATAGTAAAAGGATACAAATTAGAATCAGCCAAAAAGAAGAGATGCAAGTTAGAATCTGGGAGTGGTTCAGACATCCAGCTTCCGGTCAGCATCTGTGGAGTCCTGGATGATGTGACCTCCTCCTGGTTCCAGTGCGTGATAATACAGATTATTGTCAACTGGGAAGCTCGCCTGAGCCTTTGGAGTCTGGAGTTTTTACTGATCACGTACTGCCTGTGACTGACTTATAGCCACCAGTCCCTCCTGGATACTCAGGCTAATATCTTTATTAGTCCTCAAGAAGTTTAAACAGGTTTGGCATGTCCCAAAGACTTCATCATAAATCACTTTGTTAGACTGTCCTGTGGCAAAAGTCCCAGGGCAAGGACACTCTTATTAGACAGAACATTCCAGGAGTCTAGAGATCACCTGCCAGGGTAAAAGCCAGATCTCTGGGTAAAGTTAATCCTTCTTTATATAGACAGTCATCATTACTGTCTAATACAATGTTGGATATTGGATAGGAAAAGGATACTAGAATAAGGACTTGCAAAAGAATCTTCGCCACTATGCAAGAAGGATTACATGCATAAGGTATCATATTCTGTTTAGCCAAGGTTCAAATCAAAATGAATAAAAGACTAAAAGTAGAGAAAAGCAAATACAATTTGTTTAAATATTAAGCATATGATTAAAGTGGAAAGAGTTAAAGAAAATTGAGCCAGAAAAGACAAAATTAAGCTGAGTCAAAAACCCTCCTTTAAACCAAAATTAATTTTACCTAGTAATTATTAATGAATTTATGCAGACCACACACTCTGTGAGGTATTTCTTTTTTTTGGGGGGGTTGGGGGGGTGGGGGGGGGAGCAGGTAATTCCCTGGCTGGGAATCGAACCCAGGCCACAGCATTGAGAGCGCCGAAGCCTAGCCACTACACCACCAGAGAACTCCTCTGTAAGATATTTCTAATACTTGTCAATATAGAAACAGTATTTCAGGGTTTGAGTAGAGAAAAGCAAATTGGCCTGTGTGAGAATAAAGTGTGACTTTAGCAGGGCCTTTTAACCAGCTGACTTGGACAGAGTCACAAATGTATAGACAGCAAAAGAAAATTCATTTAGAAAATAATATATTCCTTGAGTGAAAAAATGATTCAACATTTGGATAGCCCTAAAAGATGTAATGCAACCTCAAGTTATAGAGAACTTTTAAAATAGGATGAATAAAGGGTTGTTTTTTTTGGTAGGGGGGAGGTGTGGAAGGTGGGTTAAGTAAGAACTGCATGACCTTCAGATCAAAATTTGAAACAACTCTCTGGAGACCTTAAAACTCCACAAATTTCTATTAAAAAAAAAAAAGTAAAACTCTCAGATTAGACATGAAGTATGCCAATGCTAAATAAATTGTCTAGATTAAAGAAAAATCTTTGTAACAAATTTCTCAAGGAAGAGTATTAACAAGCATTTAATTTTTAACATTATTTCTTTAATAAAAGTTTTACAAAAAGACATCCAGACACTTTTGGATAAACAAAATAATAGCAAGTAAGCAAAATATGAGTTGAATTGATATTTTAAAGTTATTGACATTCATACGTCTTTTATTAAAAGTTCAATTGAATAATTTATGCATTTTTCCACATTTTCTCAAAATTATCCAAGAGACTTTTGATAGTTAGAAAAATATTTCATAGCTTAGTAAAGTCAATCTGAAAATGTCAGTAACTGAATGTAACAAATGTGTTTCTTGGCTTAAAGATGTTTTCAGATGATAAATGCACCCTCTGGTCTTATCATACAGAAAAACTGGATATCATTTTATGAGCTTATCTCTATGTGGCATGAACTATAAAAAATGTTTCATCGCTTAAAAAAGAATATGATTTTGCTTAAACCAAACCTTCTAACGCTCCCCATCTCATCCTCCCAAAGAGACTCAAACAAGTCTTAAAAGTTCAAGAATAATTTAATAAATGGGAAGATAAACCCTGTTCTTAGAAAGACTCCGTATTATGAAGGTTTTAACTCTTCATAAGTTAATCTATAAATTAAATTTAATCCCATTTAAAATTTCATTACAATTTTTGATAAACTTAATGAATTAATTTTGCCATTCTTTTTCTAGAGGAATCAGGAAATTTGTGAAAAATTGGAATTATAAGAAAACAGGCCATGTTGATAGCAAATCAAGTGGTATAATAAAGCTACAGTAATACATTTCGGTTTCTATTTTATAAAATTCTATAAATTTTGAATGTTTTTATAATGAACATGAATTCACTTAAAATAAAAATATCAATAAAGACAATTTTTAGAAAAAAATCTGCCTTATATTTGAAATGTTGCCCTACAAATTAATCATCAGGAAAGAATAAGCTCTACAAAATTAGTTACAAAGAAGACAATGCATTTTCTTAAAAAAAAAACTCTTAGGGAGTTCCCTGATGGTGTAGTGGCTTAAGGCTTCGCATCGGCGCTGTCAGTGCTGCGGCCTGGGTTCGATTCCCAGTCAGGGAGCTACCCACATACCAAAAAGAAAAAACAAACAAACAAACAAACTCTTACTTGTTTTCTGGAGTGTATACAAGTATAGAACTTTTGAACAGCAGCAGCTATTTCTTATGTACTGAATATGTACATTTTATATGTTGAGTTATATAAGCATTTAATAGTGTCTTTGCAGACTCACTGTAAGCTTTCCTCCTGTACGCTACTCCGGAGCCTCACACCGTGCAGAATCAGCTACGCCCTCCTTTGTTTTACCAGGTGAATTCCACACGTGTCTGTATTAGCTATTGCTGTTATTGGTGCAGGGGATACTCTATAATTAATGGTGAAAATATAAATTGTAACTGTCTTTTTGGAAACTTATTGGTAGTACAATTAGAATTTTAAATTCACAATAAGGCCTGGATTGTTGAGGTAGGGTACCGCTATAAAAATAACCCTCAAAACCCAGTCGTGCCATCTTACACAAATAAGTAGGGAGGGGCGGGCTCTGTTTTACTCATTTATAAATCTAGGCTACTTCCATCTATAGCCCCTTCATTTCTCATTTAAAGCCTAGGGATCTTCATCTGATTCTTCTGCATCCATCACACAGGCAATGGAAGTCAGAGAGCTTGGATGATTGTTGGAAGGTTGTAGGGAGCAGGGAACGATGTGACTTTATTTCCACCCACTTTCCATCGGCCAGAATTCAGTTACAAAGCCAACCTAGCTCCAGGGAGGCAGGAAAGGTGTACTAAGTTTACTTTTAAAGTTCCTTCCGCTTTGAAAGAAATCAAATTCTGCAATGTCTTTAAATAATAACACACCATGAGAAAGTAATTTACTTCAGCAATCTGAGTATTATTCAACACTAGATAAACTATTAACATTTCTTTTATTGGTAAATGAATGAGGAGAGACCATAAAGTTTTACCAGTACATAATGAATAATTTAAAAGAAAAGACAATAGTGATTTCAACTGTAGGTAAAACTAGAATAAAAGGAAGTAGTATTCCAAATATGTCTAGACTTTTTACGTAACCCCAAAATAAAAGATTATATTAAATGCTAAAATATAAAAGATTAAAGTATTAAAGCTTAGGGTGTAATAGAGTATCTGAGTTAAAAATGAGATAGAAGTCATATTTCTTAGTAGTGGTAGACACAGTCCCCCACAAATACATTCATATATACACATAAGAACTTTGGAAAAGGAAAGGTAAGAGCTAAGGAAAAGGGCCGTGGAACTTCCAAGTTAACAATTTTATTTCCCCTGGCTAGAATGTGCTTCTCTTCCCTTTCATCCAATACTGAATACCTTCACATATTAATTTAATCATCACTTTCTCAAGGAAGCCTCCTCTGACTTTCACAACTAGTTCAAATTCCACAAAGGTGAGTCAATGCACGGTGTGGGCCTCACTGCAGGTCACAACGGTCATTCTACATGTGCTTGGGGGTTATTTGATCTGTATCTGTAAGCCTGTTGGACTGTAATATTTATAATTAAAGACCTTTTTTTTGGTAGCCGTGGGGATGGTTCATACATTTGTAATTGGTGTCTAGTATTTGATGGTCAAATAATAAATAGTGGTTGAATGAATGAAATGAACCCTAATTCTTGATTCTAAAATTACCCAGGGATTATCCAGGATCCTGAATGCAGTCTATGATAAAAAAAGAATGCAAGTGACCAAAAAAAAAAAAGAAAGAAAGAAAACGAAAAGAAAGAAAGAAGATCATCATGATCAAAGCAAAGCTCAGCTTGGGTCTCACAATCAGGATTCCAAATCTTCTAACTATGCCACCACTCAGCATCATCAAAGCGGTTCCTTTCTCCTAGCTTCCGATTCAACACCCAGTCACACTTATTATTTAAAAGTCCTTGATGATTCAACACCCAGTTATACTTCTTATTTAAAAGCTCTTAATACATTTAAGGTCCTTTAAAGTGTATGTGAATAGTACTTGAATTCTTCATCTGCAGAAAGAATAATTACCTATATCGTGCTGTCTTTCCCTACAAGTTTTAAATAAAATGTAACTTTTACTTAAAAGTTTTGCTTTACACTATTTTCTTCTCAAAGCCACACAAGATCATATTACAGTCATTTTTTTAATGAGGAGATAAAAGTCAGATGCTTTAAATAAATGGCACTAAGCCTTTCAGCTAATGAGATGCATTCTCTTAAGTCCAGATTCTACTTTTCACTGAACTGCTGTTACACATCCTCTAGAGTCCCCTGAAAACTGTAGGAGAAACATGTGCTTGCCTAGCACATGCAATGGTAGAAGAAAAGCAAAGATACTAGTTCTGTACTATGGTTAAGGAAAAATGACTAAAATTCTCTACTGTAGAAACTAATGGCCAAGAAAAAATTATGAAGGATTTATATGATCAGAGGCTACGTAGAACCTAATTCCCACCTTTCATTTCTCTGCACCCACCTTTTTAGAGACTCAAATCATCTAAGTTACCCATAGTAGCTGAATCCTGGCAGGTGTCGAATGGGGAAAGGTGTGTTCCTATTATATCAAGGGAGATCTCCAAACACATTTTTCTTTTGAAATATCATTATTCACAGTGACTAAGGTCTTACACTATCTTTATCATCAGTAATAGAATATTGCATTAAAAAGTTTATTTTCCTGAAAATGTAACAATCATATAAAATATTTTATGTGTTGAAAAATATAGTCAACATTTAAAAAAATTAATTAAAAAATTGTTTTGACACTCAATCCATTAGGAACTTTAGCATGTGTGGAAGTTCTGAGAATGTTTGAAAATCAGGACAGAATCCCGGGTTAAGGTAGCAGTGCTCCCGCTGACTCAGAAAACATTTTCCTTTTCTTATTAGAAAAACCCTCAGAATTGCTATCTTATTTTGTAAATTCAAAAAAATACAATTATATGCCTGAAATTACATTTATTACAAGGTTGCAATAACGTGTAACATAATAAGGCAAATGTAAATACTCATATGAAAGAATGGTTGCTCTTAAGAAGTTTTATTCTAAAATCAATTACATGAGAACATGTGTAGTAGCTTGATGTACTTTAAATTTCAACAGCTTGTAGTTATGTTCCAAATAGAAATATATTAATCCAAAATTTTCATTAGAACAGATATATTTCTCATTGACTATTTGCTCTCCCTGTAACCAATGATATTTTCACACCGAAGTATTTTATTCATATAGTCTGGTCAATGGAGTATTTAAAAATTTTCCCAGAGATTTAAAATATTTACATGTCTTAGTTCATGTGCGCTTTCTTTTTTTAAAAAGAAAGTTGGAGACAAAGATGCTGTGCACAACTCAAATTTTTATAACCATCTTGTATGTGGTATATATTTTCTCTACTGCTTTTATGTCACTTCTTAACTGTCCTTCCTAGATTATACTCTCTGTGATGTGTGCAAGGGGGACAAAAAGTCACGTGTGTGTGTACTTGTTCATCTCATCGTAGCTGGCAAAAGCTTTTGCACAGTATCAACTCATATTTTCTGACTAAATGAATGAATCAGTAATCACCAAATCTATTTTCATCCTGTGTTTTTACATTTTAAATTCTGAGTTTAGATCATTTCAAAATAATCCTTATTCAGTGTGATCCCTGTAACCACTTAGTGCCATTTTCTTTTTTTTTTCCTAGATATTCCAATGAACACATTTCTTAGCTCGTAATAATATCATTGATAATGATGGCATCACTTCTTTGGGAACTTTTATTTGGAAAATTTTTGTAGTAATTCAAATATCCTAATTTCTTGTAATCTCCAAAGCAACTGCTTTTCTCAAAACAATATGTTTTAGAACAAAATGTTATAAAGCAGAACATTTTGAGTATTAATGATCTTAAGGACATAAAGATAAAATAAACCCACATTGACTTAATTTTGACCTCTAGCCTTTCCCTCCAATCAGTTAAACCAGCGAGGATATAAAAACTTTTTACAAAGCCACCCTTGATTTTTAAAGTCTTTTAAGAAAAGTTAAGAGGCAAGACAAACCAATTGCTTTGTTTCTGGCCAACTGAGCAGCGATAACCAGAGGATGGTCATTAATCATCAACAAATTACAAAGAAATCACCATGCCAAGTCAAAGGTAAAATCAATTACAGTGACAATTAAAGTACTCAAACATCAAATTCAAAGCCCTTATAGTTAACAAGCAGCCTAATATGACTTTACAAAGAATTCAAGCATAGAATTTTCTATAATGATAAAATACAGAACTCGATTTAATGAAAGTACATAGAGCAATAATTTATATGGTAAGTTGGGGTAAAAAGCCTCTTATGGCAATAAAGTGGACAGTTTTTTGATCCACTGTTTTATCAATCAATTATTCATATTGTAGAAAGTAGTCATGAATACATATTGATTTCAGTGCTTTTGCTGCAATAAAATCTTTGTGAATAGAATTCCAAGCATTTCTCCTTGATGTTGCCATCCAGCACAAAGATTTCATAAAATAACAGTTGTACAGTTACAGGACTAAAGGACAATCTTATCACTTTATGCTGTCAACTGTATCTTTGAACTCTTCGCTGACCTTCAGATGAAATCACCCAAGTGAGTGCAGAGAAGTGCTGAGTTTTACAGACCTGTACATTTTTCCAGATGGGTTATATTTTCATTCACATTTCTCCTACAGTCAACCAACATGAATATTTCTTCTAAGCTTCTGAAATAAGGGAAACTTCTCCCAAAGAGGTCAACAGAGAAGAGAGGCACTTGCTTCTGCTGTCCCAGTTGTTTAGGAGCAGGTCAGGAACATTCATATTCAGCTTATCACAGCTGAAAGATACTGTCATGTTTCTTCCCCTTAACCTACCCTATATAAGCATTTTCCTAAAAGAAGTAAAATTTTAATAGCACTTAGATTATCACACCAGATACATATCTGGTAAGAAAATTAAAATAGCTGTGTTTTAATTCCAGTCTTATTACTGGTTGCGTGACTGATCCTGAATTAGTTATTTAAACTTCCTTCTTATAATTTTTTCAAATGAAAAATATTGTATAAATCAAATGCATAGTACATGTAAACTTACTTGAGTAGATCAGTAATATAATAATACTAAATTTCCAAATTATCACTAGATAGTTACATGTGATTCAAAAAATCCTTTGGAGTTTTTGAAAAGGGTTGTTGGTATTGTTGTCATTTTAATTCATTTTGCACTTTGGAAACTCATTCCATGGATAAAATTCCCTTTAAACACAAACAGATCCTCAGATTTGGTTTACCGAGAACTAAGCAATGACACTGACATCCTGTTTTCCATCACATCCCTGACTCAATGATCTATCCACACTATCTGCAAGTTGCCGCACTCCCTCTGGTCTATTCACCCACTGTAAAGAGTGGTGAATGTCCCTCTTTGGCTGTAGTTTTCATCTCTTTTTTAGCTACTCAGGAGAAGGCAATGTGTTTGCAAATGTCTCTAACAGCAGCAGAAGTAAGTATCAAGCTTCCCTTTGTCCTTGAAGAGAAAAAGCCTATTCAGTCACATTCTGAGTTAAATGCATTGGATGGGAATTCTGTTGGACTCCAAGGCCCTCCTGAAGTAGGGATTTCACACATATTAACTCACTGACTTTAACCCTAGGAAGCAGCTAACATTATCATAATCATATCACAGATGACAACACTAAGGTTCAGAGAGTTCAAAGTCTTGTGCAAGACCATTCACTTCATGTCAGGTGTATGTGGAACCCAAGTCTGACTGACTCTAAAGCTCATTTTCGTTGTTCTCTGTGAACATTACTCATAGTAAGAATGAGAAATAATCACTTTTAGGTTTCTGCTAGGAAATATTAACTCTGGATAGTTTGAAATAATTCTCAAGCTCTTTCTATACTTAGAAAAGATTGGGTACCTACGTGAAATTTGTTTGTGCAAACAGATTGAGCGTAAAATTTCTTCCCTACAAAGTCCTTCAAAAAGGCAGTTCATCAAGGAGGTTGGGGGCTAACCTAAAAAGCCTTTCAGTCATTTAAGAGATACTGATTGGCTACTAAGTGCCCTGCACTATTTTAGGCACAGGCGTATAGATCAGTAAACAAAACAGGAAGATCTCTGCACTCATAAAGCTTACATTCTAACAGTGAAAGACAGAAATAAAAAATGTAATAAATAAGTTACATCATGTGTTAAAAGATGGACTGTGCTATGAAGTAAGGAGAAATAGAACAAGGTCAGAAGTGTTGGGAGTGGAAAGGGAGGTGGCAGGGACAAGGCATGAACCAGTGTGCCTGGGAGTAGGCAGTCAGGGCAGCAGGAGAGAAGGTCTGAGAAGATGCAGGGAGAGTCAGACTTCGGCTTGTAATGAAGTAGGAAGTCCTTTCAGGGCTTTGAGCAGAAAAGTGTCATACTATGACTTACATTTCCTTCTAATGATTACTCTTTCTGTTGTGTGGAGAATCGATGGAGGGGAAGCAAAGGCAACATAGGGAGAACAGATATGAAAGTGGGTAAAAACGGCTATTGCAATGGTCCAGGAGACAACGATGGCACCTTAAATCAGAGGGCAATGGTAGAGGTGTTTAAAAGGTACTTGGGGTTTGAAATAATGTCAATAGAATTTCCTGATGGATTGGATATGGAATGAGGAAAAAGACACAGAGAAGATGACTCCAGGGTTTGGCCTGATCAATACGAAAGATGAGTGCTGTTAAATGAAATGGATGAACACAGACCGGTCCTGGAACCTAAATCATGTGCCCGGTTTGGGTGGTTAAATTTAACATCCAAGAAGAGATATCAAACTGGGCATATACACAAGTCAGGAGTTCTGAAGAGATATCTGGGCTGGAGATAGAAATCTGTGAGTTATCAGGTTATAGATGGTATTTAAAACCATGAGCTTCAGTGAATTCAAGAAAGGAGTGGGGTATTGACAAAAGAGAAGTAAACGTCTGTCTTTATACTCATAGTAAGCAACTTGCCTCCTTTTGACAGAGAGTTAAATACAGTGTTTTGTTTTATTTTTATGAAAGGAGATGAAAGTTTATTATTGGGGCCTCTGTATATGATTATTTCTAGCTTCCCTTTGGATTAAAAATCTTCACAGTTACTCTTGTTCAATGAGATATGACCTCCTAATTGAAAACACCAGCTCTCATACGCACTTTAGGACAACACCCATAAGCTAATAATGTATTAGTACCACTCTGAGAGTGAAAATAGAAAAAGCCCATTTCCAAAATTTGGATCTAAATTTCATAGATGCTATTAACATCCAATGACAGTATTTCTAGTTTAGCTTCTTTGCCTATAAAGGAAAATCCTATAATAAGAAATTAAAACATAATAAAATTGAAATTCAGAGAAAATCCTTTTATTTTACCAGTAAAGACAAAAACATAATGGTAATTTAAACATATTAATAACACACACACATACACACACAAACTTTTAAACATGCAAATTAAAAGTGAAATGTAGAGTAAATGCTAATACCTCACTTGTTTTCCTTGACAAGCACTTTCTCCCATATTTATTTTTAATGTCAGAAAATTCCTGGAACCAACATCTTTATTTTAATCCTCTAGAGCTTTCATAAGAAAATAACTGTGTAGGTGTTCAACAGAAACTAAACTAATAGCTTTAGGAATTTAAGTTCATATTGAGAAGATAGTAACATAGGATTTCATCACCCCCCCCCACAACTCCGTTTCCCACCCTCAGCCTCCCAGAATCAATCATCACTATCGACCACTTCCAGACCCTGTTTCCTTTAAGGATCAGAGATAGGCTTAGGGCAAATTATAAAACGCAACAGAAGATGTGACGCAACAGGCATGCAAGTACACGTATATAGCGAGGAGGCATATAAGTTGATTCAAGCTTTGGGGAGAAAAAGATGGCAGAGAGGTCCTGGAGCGTGTGGCCTCTGGTCCCTCCCATGTTCCTGGTTCTCTGTCAGCGGGCTCCCACTGGCCTGAGCTGATTCCTGCTGTGCCCCCGGATTCGAAGATGCATAAAATGGAATGGAACTAGGTAGACTCCAGTTTGTCTTCCCATCAAGCCATGAGTTTTTCAATTCCAAGCTATTTATTTTTTCTAATTACTATGCATAGATACATTATTTTAAGTAAAAAAAAATTATATATATATACACACACATATACATATAATCTGTCAGGGTCCCTGCAGAAAACAGATGGCACATTCAAACTGGATAGTTTGAGGAGAGTTTAATTAAGGAACTATTTAGAAGCCACATGAGCTTGGTGCTGTGGAGAAATGACTATCCCAGCCTCACTTTCTTCCCACCTTTCTAGCTCTTGCCAGTGCCTCCCTTTGGCTAGAACAAACCTGACACTAGGGAGATGTCCACAGATGCCAAGCAAAGGCGTTAGCTGCTCAGGCAAGACTGGCTACATAATTTACAGGGTCCAGCACAAAATGAAAATGCAGGGCCTCTTTTCTGAAAAATTGTTAAGAATTTCAAGGCTGTGACAACAGACCGTTAAGCCAAATGTAGGGGCCTCCTGAGTATAGGACCCTGTGGGACTACATAGGTACTGTGCTCATAAAGCCAGTTTGTTCCCAGGACTCAACAGAAGAATGCATAACAACATGGGCACCTGAAGAGCAAAGGAAATGCAGCACACCTTGTGTCACCTTAGTTAGGTTACTTAAATATTCTAAACTGCAGTTTACTTGCCTGTAAAGTGAGGTTGACAATAATACTTCTCATGGTTATTCTGAGGATTAAATGAGATGGTACATGCAATTTGCTCAGGTTAAAAAAAAAGTCAGTAAGTATCAGCCATTATTTGTATTAATATTACCAAATTACCATCAATATGTAGAGAAATATAATAGGCAGAAAAGCATATTCATATGCAGGTGCATTTATATAACCTATTCAAGTTCCATCATTTTAGAAAAATTCTACATTTACAATTTTTTTCTGGGAAATATTCGTGTTTACAAAATTTTGAAGAATCCCTGGAGGTATGACTGGTGAATATACACTCTTGTTAAAGTGCAAGAGTTTTCTGTTATTCTGGCCATCTTAAAACTGAAGGATGTTAACAATCCATTTAAGGATTGTAAGGTTTTATGTAATTGGTGACTAAAATCTGGATAAACTTTACCTCTCTCCTCTTACCAAGATCTCTCTTTTGTGTGAAAATCTACGAAGACTCCTTTCTAGGGTTACTTTTTCTCTTCCCTCCAGCCCAATTAACCTCCTCCCATGGCTACCCTGGAGGTCTTAGTCTTGCAGTACGCATTTGCCACAGGTGGTAAGGCTTGCCGGGCCTGGGTGCCCAGTGGAAAGCCCAGGGATTCTGACACCAGACAGGCCTCAGGAAGAATTCCGTTTGTGCTGGTTATCAGTTGTTTAAATATAAACTGAATTCCAATTCTTTATCTGTAACACAGTAGTTCTTGAGAAATCAAATTCTTTAATATATTGAACACAAAGGCTGATGCATACGAGGTAGCTGATAAACTTTTCTTTCTTCTAATGTTCCTTTCTTACTTTATTTTAAACTCCTAGGGAACAGTAATTTGCCATGTATATGTGTCCTTATTCTATTCAACTTAGCTTTTTAAGACATGATGATTTTACAACAGTAATATATAAACAAATGTAGATAGAATAATGTTTTGTCTTTATTAAACATGGGGGGAAATGACACATGAAAAAATAATATTCAATTGGTAATAAGGAGCTGAGATCAGAGTTTTATTTCTGCTACTGATTATGTGTCATATGACAAGTCTAGTTCTAGTAACATTCTTACAAATTACGTATTGACATAAAAGTCAATTTATGAACTAACTTGTCTACAAACTAGAAGGTCCTCCTAAACTATTTTCCCCAATAAAAAAATAATGATTTATGAGGAAGTATATTTTTATTTTCTAGTATGGTGTCACAAAAGAAGAATGATTGTGGCATAGCAAACCCTGGCTTACTAAGTTCACTGTGGCTTAATTTACTTACTATGAAATCGTAATTATACAGAACCATTAAGAAACAAGTCTGTATAAGAAAGTGTTCTAAAGAGTTTGGCTTCCTTCAGCCAGAGTGAAAATATTTTTATATTATATTTTCTATAAAATGTATTTATTACTACCCATTATTTAATCTTTTCCAGATAACTCAAGCTGTGATGACGAGCAGAAATGATTGTACAGTGCTATAAGCACTTACACTCTTGGGAAATACGAGATCATTAGGCCCTTTTTGTTCTATTTGAATGGGCTCAATTAGTTTCGGGAGTGTGTGTGTGTGTGTGTGTGTGTGTGTGTGTGTGTGTGTTAGAGGAAAGATGTCTCCTGTTTGCTGCCATACTGTATCCTCACTATGTGTCTCTGCTTGTAGCAATGACACTTCAAAACACATACATTTCTCAGTAGTAAAGTATTCAGGTTTTAGTATTACCAACTTTGGCTGTTTTTCAATTTCTTCCTTTCTGGTTCTCAGGACACATGCTGAAGATTTAAGTTTTTGATATGTCATACTACAGCCAAATTAAATAAATTTTAACTGCTTTAAATTATACATCCCAAAGATTATGTTCTATTTTAAAAATTAAAATAAAGCAAAGGAACTTCTCAAGTTAAAATTTAAAAACTTAAATCCTGTTATGTCACCAATTTAGTCCTAACATATTGTTTTCTTCAACTTGGGTTTTTGAGTAATAAATGGAATGCAAAAAAGAAAAAAAATGATGATTATAAAACACAAAAATTAATAAACCCATGTATTGATTTATATGTTACTTGTACTATATTCCATAGTGTTGCAAATTATTTTAGAATTCCTTGCTAAAATAAGGACATTTTTCTACCTCATTGTTGGGAGCTTCCTAGGAGAGATAACAATGTGCTTTCATGTACTATCTGATTTTTGAAATGGTGGATTATAAGAATTTGACATTACAAAGGTTCTTTTTATTTTCCTTTTTCCTAGCAGTCTTACAGTAGAGACCTAATATATTATACCTCATTCTTTTCACTGTTGTGATTCAAGGTCATTCCATGAAAAATTTGCATTGCTGGCATACGAAAAGTTGAAGGTGGTTGCTGTCACCTTGAATAATTTTGCACATTTTTCTTTCTTTGAAAAATAAATGTGGAATCGTAGTGACTTTGTTTTGCACTCGTCTAGTAAAGATTAATGCTGTACTCTGAAATTCTTGAGAAAATTCATTTTCTAAAATGATTTTTACCTTGTTGCAACAAAGAAAACAATAAAAATCTTCACACCACACAGTAGGTGCAGATGGACAGACATAAGAAAGGAGCCCTTGACTTCAGCAGCAGAGTGTAGGCACTTCCAAGGGGAGTTTGAAAAGACAGATGGTTTGTCTGTGTTCATGTCTAAGAAACATGTGCTGCCTTGAGTTAAGCAGGGGTTTTACATGAAAAGTCACTTTTGTTTTTAAGCATTTTAAATTCTTCTCAAACCTCTCTTAAAAATTTACACAGCTATTTTTATTTTATCTTCCATGCTTCACTTGCTCCTGCATTTTACCTAAGAGATGAACATGACTGTTTCATGCTCAAACCCAAATCTATATACACTGGCCTTGCTTTGGAGCTCTATTTACATATGGCATTATTCAGGGTCCCACCCTACCGCCTTGCTTCACTGGGAGCACTTATTTTCACAACATGTGAAATGAACCACGTTCCAGGCTGTTTTCATCCATTTCCAAAACTACCAGGTTAACCCAGGGCCTAGTCACATTGTTTCTTTTCCCCACCTCCAATCTAAATTAAGACTCTACAATCTGAGAAAGCAACAAAAATTATCTTCCTTAAGCATTAGTATTACCACATAAGTTATCTGTTCAAAAATGTATACCCAATTGAGAGCCGTTTAATAACAAATGGTATGTTCCAGGCACTATGTTAAGCATATAAATAGATCATACCATAACTTATAAATATATTAAGTAAGAACTACTTGTTCAAATTATTAATGGAGATAGCAGTGAGGACCTAACCCTACTTAGAAAGAGGAAGAGGTATCAGGGAGGGCAACTTGGACTTGGTAACAACTGAATTTTAAGAGTAGAGTAACAGTTTGAGTCAAAACTGTAAAGGTATGACTTGCTCTGCTTTTCCAGTCTTCTCTTTTATGCCTCTTTTTTTTTTAAGGTTACATTTATTTGGGTAACATTGGTTGATAAAAATTACATAGGTTCTAGGTGTACGATTCTACAATGTATCATCTATATGTTGTGTTACACGTTCATCACCCAGAGTCAGTTCTCTTTCCATCACCATATATTTGAGACCTTGTCCCTTCTCCTCCACCCCCTACCCCATCCCCTCAGATAACCACTAAGCACTAAACTATTGATTGTGTCCATGAGTATTTGTTTCTTTGTTGCTTTCAGCTTTGTTCCACATATGAGTGAAATCATGCTGTTCTGGATTTTTCTGTCTGGTGGGAATGCAAACTGGTATAACAATTATAGAGGACAGTAGGCAGGTTTCTCAAAAAACTAAGAATAGAGTTACCATGTGACTTGGCAATCCCACTGTTGGGTATCTACCTCAAAAAATTTAAAAACCTTAGTCCACAAAGATATATGTATCCCAATGTTCATCGAAGCACTGTTCACGGTGGCCAAGTCGTGAAAACAGCCAAAGTATCCGTTGGTAGATGAATGGGTAAAGAAACTGTGGTACATATACACAGTGGAATATTATTCAGCCATAAGAAAAGATGAAATACGGTCATTTATGACAACATGGATGGATCCTGAGACCATCATGCAAAGAGAAATAAGCCAGACAGAAATAAACCTATGCCTCTTTTCTGAGCACTCCATGTTCAGACAATATCAAGCTGTTTGTAGTTCTCTGTATACATCATCCTGTTTCATACCTCCAATTTCTTGCTCAGGGACTATGCCCTCTACTTTTAACTTTCTTTCTAGTCCTTTGTTCTTTATTCCTTCTTAAGCCTACTTTTCCTTCAAGTTTCCATTGAGATGTAACTACCAAGATGATATTCCTGCTATCTCAAGTTAGGATAAAAATGACAGTCCTATATTCTCCAATAATACCCTGTGAAAATCACCTTTATGGTATGTATTACAATGTACTCTATCATCTTTAACATAAATTGAAGATACAAGGCATGTGATGTGCTTTTCCCCTGAAGACCGCCTGTGATCAATAAATGTTGCTTACAAATAATCATCAGGCCTACTGAAGCATCAAAAAAAAAAAAAAAAAAAAAAAAAAAAAAAAAAAAAAAAAAAAAAAAAAAAAAAAAGAAATAGGAAATGAAAATACTAAGGAATAAAGTTAATCAAAGAAATAAAATAGTTGTACATTGAAAACTACAAAATGTTACTGAAATAAAGGAGACATAAAAAATGGAAAGATAATTTTATGTTGTCTTAGAACACTTAATTTTGTTAAGATGTCAATACTATCCAAAACTACCTACTGATCTAATCCTATTTCTAACAAAATCCCAATGGTATTTTTTTCCATAAAACAGAAAAATCTGTCATAAAATTCATGGGAAATCTCAAGGAACCCTGAATAGCCAAAACAATCTGGAAAAGTGGAGCAAAGCTGCAGATCTCATATTTCTTGATTATAAAACTTATTAAGAAGCTACAGTAATAAAAAAAATGTGGTACTGGCATAAAAACTGACATATAGACTAATGGAATATACTAAAGATCCCAGAAATAAACCCTTGTGTGTACACACACACACATACACACGTGTGTGTATGTGTGTGTGTGTATTCAAATGATTTTTGACAAAGGTGCCAAAACTGTCAATGGGGAGAGAACAGTTTTTTCAACAAATGGTGTTGGTGAAATGGGATATCCACATGCAAAAGAATAAAGTCAGAGCCTTACCTTGTGCCACAGACAAAAATTAACTCAAAATGGATCAAAGACCTAAATATAAGAGCTAAAACAACAGGGAAAAGCTTCAGGACATTCAAATGTGTCAATGATCTCTCAAATAAGATACCAAAATCATAGAAAACCAAAGAAAAAATAGACAAACTGGACCACGTCAAAATTGAAAACTTCTGGAGTTCCCTGGTGGTGCAGTGGCTTAAGGCTTCGGCGCTGGTGCTGTCAACGCTGCGGCCTGGATTTGATTCCCAGCCAGGGAACTACCCACATACAAAAAAAGAAAAAAAAAAAAAAAGAAAGAAAAAAAATTTAAAACTTCCGTGTGTTAAAGGACAAAATCAACAGAGTGAAAGTGCAATCCACAGAACGGAAGAAAATATTTGCAACTCACTTATTTATCCAATGAGAAATCCTACAGCTCAGCAAGCAAAATGCAAACAACCCAATTTAAAAAACGAGCCAAGGGCTTGAATAGATGTCCTTTAAAGAAGATACTCAAAAGGCCAATAAACACATGAAAAGGTACTCAACATCATGAATAATTAAACAAATGCAAAGCAAAACAATAATGAAATACTATGTTACATCTATTAGGATGGCTAATAGCAAGGAAAATAAATAACGAGCATCACCAAGGATCTAGAGAAATTGAAATACTTGTGCAATGTTAGTGGGAATGTAAAACAGTGCATCCATTATGGAAAACAGTATAATCATTCCTCAAAAATTAAAAATTGAATTACCATATAATGCTGCAATTCCCTTCTGAGTAAATACACAAAATAAAAGCAGGATCTCAAACAGATATTTGTACACCCATATGCGTAGCAGCATTATTTACAATAATCAAAATGTAGAAGCAACCCAGGACTCCATCAATGGATAGATGGGTAAACAAAATGTCACACACACACACACACACACACACACACACACACACACAATGGAACATTATTCAGCCTTAAAAAGGAAGAACATTCTGACGCATGCTACAACATGGATGAACCTTGAGGACATTACGCTAAGTAAAATAAGCCAATCACAAAAAGACAAATTCCACTTAATAAGAGGAATCGAGAGTAGTCAAATTCCTAGAGACAGAAAGTGGAATGACGTGATCATGAATTTTATGTGTCAACTTGACTGGGCTGCCAAGTGTCCAAATATTTGGTTAAATATTATTCTGGGTATGTCTGTGAGAATGTTTCCAAGTGAGATGAACATTTGAATTCCATTCCTAGATTGAGTAAAGCAGATTCCCTTCTTCAATGGAGGGGAACAAAAAGATGGAGTCAAGAGAGAATTCGTTCTCCCTCTGCCCGTCTTCAAGCCGGACCATCAGTTTTCTACTGCTTTGGGAATGCACACCACTGGCCCTCCTGGCTCTCAGGCCTTAGGGCTCATCCTGG
>PVJL010006836.1:0-86034 GCA_004026885.1 Lyroderma lyra | reverse complement strand
CCCCCCCACCCCCCCACCCCCGGTAAAAAGCAAAACTGAGACGAGAACCCAGACCCCCTAATGCCCAGATCCAGTCTTTCCAGCGGGCCCTGTTCCCTCCTTTGCACTTAACTCTCAACTCCAGGATTTCTGGTAATCGAATTGCTCGAAGCTATTTTCAAAACAAACCCCAGCATCGGCGACTGTGCTCGGGGACGTCACATGTCTCCCCTTGCCGGGCCGCGCTCCGGTGAGGAAGGCACCCTTCCCAGCCCCCAGACGCTCAGGCCCACTGCGCGGGGTGGCAGGGCCCAGGGCACCCGAGGCCTGGTGTTGGGCCCTGGCTCTGACAAGGACAAGGGCCTGGGTACCTGGATCCTGCCACTCTGCTCCAATCAAGAGGGCAGGCTTCCTGATGGGTGTCCTCAAAGGGGACAGGAGCTCACCATGCCAGCCACCCCCAGGGATCAGGTTGGAGAAATGAAAGCTGAGGCCTGATGGGCCTGGGAATGCTTCCACGGGCTCAGCGGCTAGAACCTCCCTCAGCTCGGCACATTCTACTCCCTGAGCTCCCACCACAGCGACCTCTCCCCCACTGCACACTTACAGTACAGACAGATGTCCGTGACCCTCAGTGGGCACTCAGCATCCACTGCCCCCCACCACATGTCACTGTGGGGTGGCTACTTCATCCTTCACATGGGCATGTCCTGCCTCCCCGCGCAGCCTTAACGCCTCCAGAGCCCAGGATGGGTCCTGATCGACCCGGGACCAGTGCTGGGCTCTGCAGGGCGCGGGCACGGCGGGAAGAGGGCCGTCTCACAGGACCCGGCGTGGTGCTTGGCGCAGAGCAGGTACAGAGGGCTCCTGGGGGGCTGGTCGATAACTCACCACATCCAACAGCAAAACAGAATTCCTATTGGGTATCGACGGCATCAGACAGAGCATCAGGGGAACAGTGGGCTCCAGGGACCCCGGATACCCGCTCTCCAGGGACTCCACAGGCCAATGTGGTGGTAGAGGATTTGTGTGGAGACTTCTGGCTCTGTAACTCTGATTCAACTACAGACTCATGAGGAGGGGAAAGCCTAAGCTACGTTTTCATCGTTCTCTCCTCCAGCTCTGTCGCACAGAAGAAATTGAACAAAGTCCTGCACCCAGGCTCGAGTGAGGGCACTGCCCCCTCTCCCCAATTCAGGGCACCTTGCAGGACTCAATCTGGCAAGACCCACTTCAGACCCAAAGGCCAGGGGCTTTTGATACCCCAACCTATGTCACACAAAAGAGGGGATTCTACCATGAATACGGGTCCTCCTGGCCCAGATCCTTGGGATCAGACGCGAGCAGGAAGTGGTGAGGCAGCAGACAGTCTCACATGTTGATCTTTAGGCTAAGACCCCCCCATGCAGGCCATTTCTCCTCCTCAAGTCCCCTCCCGACCCCAGACCTTTGGAGTTTGTTGCTTGAGCCCTCCACCATGAACAGTGCTGCCGCCTGGGAACTCCAGCCCTCTCTGTCCCCGACTTTCCCAGGCCCCACTCCTCTCTGAGGCTTTTCTGCTGCTGGAATGGAGGGGAGGCACCAGAGGCTTGCCCTACGCAGTGCCATTGCCCACACTTCCCCCTTTTCCCAAGGGAGCAGGGCCTCCAGAGATGAAGGCAAGACAGACATGACCCGCAGACAGAGCAGAGCAGTATTTGTATCTGCCCCTGTGTCTGGGACACACAACCCAGTTCCTGGGGGCCTGCCAGGCTGGCCTATTGTCTGGCACTGTTTACCTTTGGGGCAATGGGTGTCTTGAGTAGAAGGGAGAGAGAGGCTGGAGTGGGGGTGGGGAGCTGGGTTCAGTACCAGACCAGGCAGCCAGACTCGGCTGCAAAAGCCACAGTGCACAAAGCCCTCAGGCAAGGGCCAAGCGCCTGCTCGCCCTCTGCCCTCCGCCCTCCGGTCTGCAGGCTCAGATGGCCGGGCAAGGGCAGGAACTCATTGTCACCTCTATGAAACCCCCTCAGAACCAAGGTCTTCCCTCTCCCCGCAGAGCCCAGATGACTTCTCAAAGCTCTCCACCCTCCCATCCCTGCACACACACCCTCGCCCCCACCAAAGATGTCAAGGAAGACACATGCTGCCCAGAGGGTGCTCGAGGACCTGTTGTGGGGGCTTCCAGAGCCGGTCTGCACATGTGTTACAGGTGGCTGGCCCTATAAAGGCCATGCTTCCCCAAACCATGACCCGTGGCTTGTGACAGCCCCTCAAACCCAGCTCCTCCATGCACCCTCCCTTCCCTTAGTGCTACAGTTAAACACACACACACACACACAGAGCTGCTCCCCACCCGCTGAGCTGCTTCCCAGCTGAACACGGCAGCAGGAGGCCGCACCGGTTCTCGGAGCCGTGAGACCCTGAGCAAGTCACTTCCCTCAGAAGATGAGGGGTTGGATTCCAGGATCTCGAAGGGCCCTTCCTTCTTTAAACACCATAACCACAACCGCTGGGCGAGGGTCTTCAGCCCTCCTCGATAGCAGGGCAGAACTTAATACTACACAAGCGCGGCAGGGAAGACCCATGCCTTTGGCCAGGGGGGATTCCAGCCACCAACTGGCACGTAGGTGGTTCCACTGAGATGTTCATACCGCGCTCTGTGTTCGCGAGGTCGGACAGTTCACTTCGCAAACTCATCCTAGATAAAGGGCCACATAGCTCATTGCTTATCATCACTACGGTCCCCTTCCAAGTGCTCCCCTTGGGAAGCTGTGCACCGACCCCAGCGCCTAGTCCACCCTTCAAAGCAATTTTGGAACTCTTTTTCTGGAATGGCCATCAGAGCTGTCGTCCTACCTTGCCAAGGTCATGCCACCTCACCAAGTTGCTTGCACAGTGCTGCCGGCATAAGCGCACAGTGCTAAGTTCCAGAACTTAATTGTCAGATTTTGGGATACGATGACAGCTCTGGTGGCCATTCCAGAAAGAGTTCCAAAACTGCTCTGAAGGGTGGACTAGGCGCTGGTGTCGGTGCGTAGCTTCCCAAGGGGAGTACTTGGAAGGTGGCCACAGTGACGATACTCAGCACTGAGGTGTGTAGCACTTTTTCTAGGAGGAGTTTGCGAAATGAATTGTCCGACCTTACGTCACACTATGGGCTACACACCACACGGTGATACACATTTTGGAGAATGTCCCACACTTCCTGTATATACCATACTTTGGGGGAATATATACACTTTGAGATATACACACTTTAGGGCATATAGACACTTCGCAGTACATCCACCCTTGGTGTATACCTACACACTTGGGATATATGCCAAACTTTGTGTACACAGCTCTTTGTGTAGAGGCCTCATTGCTAGAAGCATTCTGCAAAGTGGTAATGATGCAATTCTGGGGTTAAGAGTACAGACTGTGGAAGCAGATAAAGCTGGATACAATGCATTTCTACCACTGGGTAACCTTGAGCCAGTGAGACTTGTAAACTTGCCATCTGAGACTCAGTTTCTTCGCCTGTAAAATGGGGATAAAAGTAGTCCCTACCTCATAGGGTTTGGGGAAAGAGTAAATGAAACAGAACTTGTAACAGGCTCATCATGCTGTTCAGCACATAAGAAACACTTAGCAAATGGTAGCTTTGCTATTGCTTGCACTTCTAAAGGTGGATGTTTTATAATGAACATGTTGGGTTGTTTCTTTTTAATTTAAAGAATGTATATATAACCAGATGTTCCCAGAGTCTGAAAGCTTTTGGAAATTCAGATAACAGACAGGACCATTTCATTCACATTTATTTCACATTTGATCTGTAAACTTTTTTATTTAAAAAAAATCCACTGTCATTGGCAACATGTGCTGATATTAATTTTTCTTTAGTGAAATAAGAGCGCAGGCCTTAAAGAGTCTAAAACATGTAGAAACTCGGATGTAAACACGAGGTCTCCTCCCTCCTCCTCCATTGACTTTGGGAATTCATCAATGACATGATTGCAACCAGAAAAACAGAGTCGGGGGGAAAGGACAACACTTTGATACCTAAGAGCTCTTGGGGCAGGAACTGTACAGTTTGGCAGGCCCATTTGTCTTTTCAAACTGTTTACCTTGGGCAAATTGTATCAGGTTTGCCTCTTCCACATAATTTCCACTCCTCTGTGTCTAAAAACAGCAGCTTTTAAAAGATTTCCCCGCGGTCAGCACTTTGGGGGTGGGGGTGGGGGGTGCACATACATACAAAAGAGAAACATACATATTCTTCAAGCAGTGGACCGAGAGAAAAAGAGGGAGGGGACACAGAAAGAGACAGTTTTAAAGTGAGTTACTGGGGCGCGGGTGCATCAGAGGATAATGGCTTTATACATGGGGCTGATGCAAGGCAGAAAGGTTCATTTACCTCTGTCTTGGTCCATCAATGCAATATTTACATAGGAAAAGGCCATTATGCTGTTAGGCACAGGGGGGGAAAATGAACAAATCTTTTCCCCCTCAGGAAATCTCCAAGCAGGTCCAGGCCCAAAGGGACAGTCACCAGTTGCTGGTGGAAAGGACACTGAGGGAGGTAATGATACTAAACAAAAGCTTGCATTGCACAGGGACTTGGCCTGAACCAGACACAACGGATGTGCTTCGAGGGCTTCTCCAACGGCCAGGATTCCGACATCAAAAGCCAAGAGACATTAGGGACCCCCCAACCCCGCATGTACTATCAAAAATAGTGTATATTTACAGTGGGGGATGGGAGGGAGGGCTGGGCTGCCCTGAGCTTTGTTTAAAAATAGGGTGGGGGGGGAGGGGGAGAGCAATTAGCCAAGGCCGAGTACCCCCATTCGTTAACCCTTTGTGAGCCAGCCTCTGGGGTTCAGCGCTTGCTCTGAACTGCTGTGGACTTGGGGAGGGGGCAGTTGAAAATACCTTTCGGAAACAATACTGATTAGGGGCGGCCCAAGAACCCTGGAAGATCGCTCGGCGTCAGGAGCGATCCTAACAGCAAGTGGGGGGGCGTGGGGCCCTCCCAGCCAGTGCCTCTCCCCAGGAGGGAAGAGCAGATGCCCGGACGAAGCCGCAGGGCAGCCCCCCGGCCAGGAACCGCGGAGCAGGCCGACTGGGGGGCTCAGCGTGCTGGGACTGCGTAGACGCGGCCCTGGGTCCCAGCCGCCGGCCATCCACGCGAGTCCGTGCGCGCGGGGAGGGGCGCGGACTGCGCGCTCACACGATCCGCTTCCTGTCCCCGCGGCAGAGGATCTTCTTGAAGGCGCGGCGGAAGTCGTGGTTGAAGATGGTGTAGATGACCGGGTTCAGCGAGCTGTTGCAGTAGCCGAACCAGAAGAAGAACTTGAAGAGCGTGGGCGGCACCGAGCAGCCGACGGCCGTGAGCGTGTACGTGAAGAAGAAGGGGAACCAGCACACCACGAACACGCCGATGACCACGGCCAGCACGAACGTGAAGCGCTTCTCGCGGTTCTGCCGCCCGCGCCAGCGCGACGCCTTGGCGCCGCCGCCGCGCTCCTCGCCGGGCCCCGCCGCCGGCGCCCCGGGCCCGGTCGCCCCAGCCCCGCGCCTCGGCAGGCTGTCCCCGGGCTTCACCTGGCTCGCCCGGGCCTTGCCCTTGGCCCGGGGGCCGCGCTCAGACCTGCGGGGCCCCGGAGGCCGCTCGGCGTGCTCGGACGACGAGCTCTCCTCCAGGTCCACCGCGTCCGCGTCGCGCGGCCCCGCCGGCGTGGGCTCCCCGGGGGCACCGTTGAGTTGGGCGGGCAGAGGGTCGGCCTGGGCGGCCACGGGGCGCACGCCGCGCTCGGGGCCCAGGCCGTTGGGCCTGCGCTCGGCGCCCCACGGCGGCGCTGAGTCCGGGCCCCGGCGGCTGGGCGGCACGCGGGTGCGGCGCTTGGCGATCTGGTAGATGCGCACGTAGACCAGGATCATGATGAGGCAGGGCGCGAAGAAGGAGCCGATGCACGACGAGATGACGTACCACTTCTGGTCGTTGATCTCGCAGCGCGGCTCGGCCTGCGGCTGGCCGCCGCCGCCCTTCTTCTCGATGGAGATGAGCGGCGGGAAGGAGATGACGGCCGAGATGACCCACACGGTGACGATGATGGCCTTGATGCGGCGTGGCGTGCGCTTCAGGTTGTACTCGATGGCCTGCGTGATGGACCAGTAGCGATCCAGGCTGATGGCGCACAGGTGCACGATGGACGAGGTGCAGAAGAGCACGTCGAGCGCCAGGTAGATCTCGCACCACGCCTTGCCAAAGTACCAGTAGCCCATGACCTCGTTGGCCAGCGAGAAAGGGATGACGAGCGTGGCCACCAGGATGTCGGCCGAGGCCAGCGACACCAGGAAGAGGTTCTGGGGAGCCTTGAGCGCACGGCTGGTGAACACCGCGATGATGACCAGCACGTTGCCGAACACCGTGAGCAGCATGAGCAGGCCGGCCAGGCACACGAGCGTCAGCGTCACCTGCAGGGAGTAGGGGGTGGCCCGGGCACCGCCCCCCGGCTCCTCGGTCCCATTCCAGCTCCCGTTGCCTGAGTCCGGCTGCAGGGAGCCCATGGGCGCGAAGCTGCCCTCGGCCAGCGGCTGCTCCTGGCGGAACATGAACGCGGGTGCCTGCTCGCCTGGGCCTGCTGCCAGCTGCCTTCCGGCCCGGAGCCCGTGGGTCCTCCTCTTCCTCCCGCGCCCCGCTCGCCCCGCCGCGCTTCACATGGGGAAAGGGCCGCGCAAAGGCCGGGCGGCGCTGCGGGGCCGCTAGCGGCCCATGAGCCGGGCTCCCTCGGACGGCGCCGGGCCCGCGCTTCGGGCGCTCGGGGTGGGCGCCGTCTCGCTCTCAGCTCCTAAACACGTTGTATTTCTACGCGGTGGGGGGGAGCAGGCGGGACCGGTGGGGAAAGAGATCTATTCTTCAAACAGAAATCATCGGGGGCCTGATGACTTGGAGGGACGACAGGAGATTTTAAAAATACACCTTTTGATCTATATCGATATCGATACCTTGACTCGCGAGCCTGAGCGAAAGCAAGGTCTTACCGTCTGCCAGGCCCGCCCCCACCCCGGGAGGCAGCGGAGGGGTGCTGGTGCGAGCTTGGGGTCCTAGGTCTCCTTACATTCCCGAAGCGATTACCGGCTCTCCTGCTTCCCCCAGGCGCGGCGGGCCCGGGCCAGGGCCGGGGTGCGGAGCCTGCCGCCTCTCGGAGAGCCGCGGGACTTCCAAAGTTGCGTGCCCTGCTGGGGCTGGGGCGCAGCGCGCGGAGCTCGGGGGCGGCGGCGGGGCGAGGGGTGTGGAGGCCGCATGAAGGCGCCCCCGTCCTCAGCTGGGCTGGGGCGAGTGGGCGATCGGCCCTCCACGAGCTGCAGAGGGTCTCTTGGGCGTCGGCCTGGCGCTCGGCGGGCGCTCAGCGCGACCGGACGGGCTGGGGTCGAGGGCGGCGTGAGTTGGTGCCGGAGCGCAGGGCTGGGGGGAGAAGGCGCTGGGGGTGCCGGGCGGCAACGCGCCGGCTGCTGGGCGTCCGCACCGAAGCCGGAGCCTCCGCTGCTCCGCCGCGCTCACGGTGGACTGGTTTTATAGCCCCGGGATCAAGCCGGCGTTGCCGAGCAGCCGGCGTCAGCCCCCACGTGGGAAGCCGACCCTCCCCCGCCCCTTGCGCCTCCCCTCCTCGGGTCCAGCGCCCGCGCCCCGCTCGGGACCCAGGGGAGCGCTGCCTGCCGGGTGGGACGTGCCCTGGGGAGAGGCCGGTACCTTGAGCCGAGGGGTTTAAGGAGCGTGCCCCGGGAGTGGGGGGCGGCCCCTGCTGGGAATTGGCCGAGCAGCTCGCGGCCGGCCCAGCGGAAAGCCGCGGGCACCCGGGAGTGCCCCTCATCAAGCTGAGTCCTGGGAGAAAAGGGGGGCTGGGAGCCCCTGAAAGCGATCTGGGAAAGCAGCCACCGATACGGGCCGCACTCGGAGCGGCCCCGCCCTGGGCTGGGCAGCGCTCGGCCGCAAGCGCTCTCGGCCGCCGGGGAGAGTGGGGTCCTGGCCAGAGAGCGCGGCGCAGGTTCGGGTTGACCCCCCGGGGCGGCGCGTCCCCGGCCAGAGTTCAGAGCTCCTCTTGGAGGACGATGGCCACGTGTCGTCCCAGCCGCTCGGCTGTCTGCGGGACTGGACCCGCCAGAGGTCTGGACCGCACCCCCTTCGACCGCCATGGGGAGGGGTCCTGGAGGCGGAGACCTTGCGCCGCGACAGAGCGAGGACGCACTGACACCTGCTGGCCGCTCGTGGTCACGGCTGGAAAGCTCCCCACCAGCACCAGGCGCCTTCTCCCACCCCTGCAGTCCTTTGCCTAAAGCGCCTTCTCCTGTTTCAGGACAAGTTTGGGTTCAAGCTCAGGAAAGAACCCAGATTTTAAAGTGCACTGTCATGTTGCAGAAACCTTCCTAAAGCCTACACTCCCCCGGCGGGAGTCGGGGTTCACGTGATGAAGTCCTATCTGAAGGGCTCGGCAGGCATCAGAGCCCAGGACTGGCACCCACCACGGACCGGCACAGCCCACCCCTTCCGCAGATCCAAGAGGCCTGGCAGGGTGCCCAGCTCCGTCAGTGCTGTGAACCGTTGTGTCTTTGTTGTGGCCGGAAAGCTAGACTCCACCCCCACCCCACCCCCATTTCGGAGGCACAGACAGCATGTTTTAGGGAGGGGAGAGTGCTGGCCAAGAGAAGAGAGAATATTTTCCATGTTTCTCTGATAGGAATAGCATAGAGTAGGGGGAATAGCTTTTCTCGGCGTGCTAGATATCCTACCATGGTTTTAATCATTGCTACGGTCCTGGCTTGTATTGTGCTGTCTGCACTTTTCAGATAAACAGCAGGCAGTTTAGGGGTAAGGCCCAGGAAACAGTCCGCAAGAGAGAGATGAGACCTAAAGAAAAGTGATCTCACTTAAGGACCCACTATACCAAATACCGAATGTAGTCAGCTCAGCTGCAAGTTTCAAGGATGGAGCAGATCCTCTCTGCCCAGCAGGATGCTGGCTCAGAGCCGTCAACTCCAGCGGACGATACTTACTGAGGCTCGTGGTTAGCTAGGCATGAAGTCCATCCAAAGAACCTTGCGAAGTTCATTGCAGATGTCTCCATTGACTGCGATAGCTTTATCTCCCAATCTTTGCTCCTGTGGGGCGAACTCCCCTTCCAGTCTTCTTTCTCAGGAGCCTTTCAAACCCCTTTTTCTGGAGAATCTAGAGAAGGCAGAATTCCCTCCCTCGCTTGAGTCCATCCTTTCCCATCTGCTCAGATCCCAGCTCTGAGGCACTCGTCTGAAATGTGCTCATACTCATCTTTGCTCAGCCACCAGGAACCCTAAACATCATGTATGAATGCTGAGAAAGACAAAAACCAAAGCCCATGGCAACCTGGGGTGCACCGTGCTGTTCGCAGAACCCAGGGACTGAGTATTGGGAGGCATCACTGCCCGTCTCCTTTCATCCTCATCTCAGAAGCAAAAGGGGGGTGAACTCAGAGATCACAGTGCTTTTCCTTCTTGAAATCTCAGCCTGTGTACGATACCTCTCCTCACATTGTCTAAAAGCTTCCCAAACTGCCAGGTGGTTTCTTAATTCCTGGATTTGGAGTCTTTTCTCCTAAAATAGAAATAGACCTTTCAAGGAGCTAGGATCTGTGAGGCCGACACAAACTCCCAGTAATAATCATCGCTGCCTTTTGTTAAGTACCGAGTCTGCAGGCCCCCCTGAATGCAGTTCAGCCTCTGGTCACCACCAAAGGCTCTGCCTCCTTGGGTTGACACACAGGGTCAGTATCTCTGAGCTCTGAAAAGCTACTGGACACCATAATTTTTTTGCTGTAAGATTTAGTGCTGTGCTAGCTGTGAGACAAAGCTGAGCAGAGAGACATCCATGATGACAATAATTCTTAACCAGGCCTGCATATCCGCATTGCCTGGAAAGGAAAAACACACTTCCCAGTACTCCACCACAGTAATTATGATTCATCCAGTCCGTGGTCAGATACAGCTTTTAACAGAGCTCCTTCGGAGATGCTAACATGCAGATTGCTTAAGACTCACTGCCCTGGACAATAAATCTCATGGGAGACAAGCTGACCAGCAAGCATCCAGAGGCCGGGAGGGGGTCCCAATGACCTAAGGACTTTGATCAAGCCAACCTGAGCTATGAAGAGTGGGCCCCAGGTTGAGAATCACCGCCCTGGTGGGACAGCGGGACAGCTAGGAGAGCACCATAGCCCTCCGGGGATCTGGGCAGAATGAACAGTTGAGAGTCACTGCAAACATGGCCTGAGGAAACGTCAGCTCTGGGCTCACAAATAGGGGTCCGTTATTATTTCAACTATTAATTAAAAAAAAAAACAACTATTTATTAGTACCGACTCCCTGTCAGGCACAATGCTGAGCAGCTTATGTCCCAAATGTTTTATATCATTCCCAAAACAATCCTAATATATAGACATTATTACCTGCCATTACAGATGGGGAAACAAGGCTAAGTAGGTTGCCCAGCTAATGAGTAGCAGGGTCAGATCTGGACCCCATGTTTCCTGATGATAAGCCCAACGAGATGTCTAGCTCCCTTTCTGTGAATCTCCACCCTCGGCCACACTGACAAAGGGAAACCTGCAAGAGGTTCTTCAGCAATGAGGACACTGGTGAGCTGACAGATCCTCCCGTACCTGGTGCTCCCCATCCACTCATGGCTACCAGAACAAGACGTGTTCTTTCATTCCACATCGAATGCCTGCTGTGTGGGAGGAAGGCACACTTTACACCAGGCTGAACGTTTCCCAGTGGCCAGCCTGCTGGAGAGCAAGCACGACGCTCGCGGGTTGCATGACCCGGAGTGGCTGGCCCGCCCTGGGAGAAGTGGCCGCGCCCTCTCCCGGGTGCCTGCACGTGTGTCTCCCATAGCTTGGGTGAACCCTTCCTGCATTAGCTTACCTGTTCACTTGCCTGGTGTTTTGGTGAGGGGAAAGGACTGCCCTGTCCACCTTTGTATTCCCAGAGCATCCCGAAAACAAGCTTTTTAAAAATCAAATTTCTGGAACCTACCCTGGACTTGGACATTGACCTGTGTTTTTAACAAATGCCTGAGTAAGTCAATAAATACCTAAGTGTAAGATGCACTGGCATAGATACTTAACAAATGTTTGTGTGATGAATGAATGAAAGAATTAGTGAGAGAATGGACACTTTACAATTAAGTTACCCAAGAGGCAAGAGGCCCAGGAGAAGGTGGCTAGCACTTCATTCCAAAATTAGAATTTAGTTGAAGAATCTTAACTAGCTTAGGGATATAGGTATAAGGTCCTCCATTCTCTCTCTATATATATCTCTCTACCTTTCAATCTATATATTTTTTCCCTAAAAGAAATATGTAAGTAGTGGGAGATATTCTATTTATGACTGTTGGCTAGACAGTTTCCCCATAAATGAAAGCTACTTAAGCTAAATAATCTGTTTGTCCTAGAATTACATCTGCAATTAAAGTGTCAGGCAACACAGAAACACAACTTGACCTCATCTAAGGGAGTGGAGAACTAGGTAGAGGCAATACTAACAGCTTGCTTTATTCAAGACTTGACTAGGAAGCAATGACGTGCCAGGCAAGCTTGGATTCCGGGGCTGGGATCCAGCCCTGACAAGCAGCAGTTCAGACGCAGAGGCCAGCCCCACGCGCTCAGCCGTCTGAACATGATGAGCAGGTGGGGGACACAGCATCCCCACAGCCGCCCATGCCACGCACACAGCTGGGACCAAACGCTGCAGGAAACTACAAACATCGCTCAAGTCACCGTTTCGCTGACACGGAGGCGGGGGACGGTCACTAGAAAAAATATATTGCTCCCTCTGAGCTATCAGTTAATTCCTTTACGTCCTTGTAGCTGCGCTGGGGCCCCTTGGAGTCACGTTGTTACAGAAGGCGAAAGAAGGGCACCGCTCCCAAGGCTGTCGTCCTCGGGAACTGCCTTACCACCTCCCGTGTTGCTCGTGAACGTTTCTCAGCCACGCTATGCTCACAACAAGTGGGGTGTCCTGCCACCACCCCGTCCTCTCTTCTTCTAAAGTGCTAGCCCATCCTGCCCCACCTGGAGGACTTAGCCAGGTGTTTTCTGCCTCTGTGAGGGCCTGTGGCCGGGACCAAGCTGACAGCAGTCCGTGGTGGGATCATCTTCACCTTCAGGATACCAAGAACAGTTGGGCTCCCGTTTGGCTCTTGGCTGCTGCCCAACCCTGCAGGACGTGTTTGTTTCCACTAAAATGCGACTGTGAAGGGGTGGGCACACATGGGGACCTCATCATTACCTCCTGCAATTCTCCAGCTCGGGGCTCACAGGTAAGCGCTCTCTGCCACCACGTCCAGGTGGCCTTCCCAGCTTTATCCAAAAGCGTAAGGAAAAGCTTTGGTTATGGTGAGTGGTCGCTATTTCTGCTCGGGCGTAACAGGTGAGTCAGAACCACACTGGCCCTTGAGTGTAAAGGAGGTATTTATCACTAACATTAATAACCTTAAACTAACATTCCATTGATCTAATTAGGTAAGGTGACTCACCCTTCACATTTACTCAAAGAAACCAGGGAGCTATGGTGCCCAAAACAAAGCACACACGTGCACATGCGCGCACAAGGTGGCCTGGCTCTCACTGCTCCCTAGAAATTTCTTTTTTCCATTCTCCCTAGTTAATGGCACAAGCACAGCTCCTCCTTTCTAAAGGGACCCGTGTGCCAGGGCTGGGACTCACTGCAGTGACATCATTAGGAATGTGGGCTTTGGGTTCTGGTCCTAGTTCTGTCATTTAGTAACTGTATTAACTTATTGAGCTTTATGGACCTGTTTCCTATATGGAAAGGGGGCAAATACTTGAACACACCTCATGCACACTCTTAAATGAAGATCCGATGAGCAAATCCATGGAAAATACGTAACACGATGTTTGGTGCTCATGGTGCATTAGGAACATTGGTTTAGCAACACCTCTCTCCTCTATTATTCGGACTTCCCCTCAGATAAATGCAAACAGATCCTAACATGAGCCCATCTTAAAGAATGGTAGCTAATTAATAAGCATGAGAAATAGAATTAAAAACAAAATAAAAGTGGGAAATATGACTGTAAGGGATATTACTGTGTGTGTGTGAACAGCAGAAGGTGGGGGGCAGGGTGGAAGCCAATGGTTTTGAACGGTTTGTAACATGTTAAGGATATGCATGCAGTTATTACCAAAGAAGAGGCACAAACATCAGTGAAGCTCAGAGAACTAAAAAAAAAAAATTCGGATTTAACCAGGGAAGCCTCCTAACAGGATCATTAAGTACTAAAAATTGTGAGAGATGAAAATTGGGAATTGCCTTCTGTGGAGAGCTCTGACAGCAGGACTCGTGTCCATCTGTCCATTTTGACTCAGATGTGGACCAGAACTGCAGGCGTAGAAAGGGCTCAGAGAAAGCAGAGTCGCAGAACCTTAAAGGTGATGGAACTTTTGATAAATAGGGTAAACAGGGTGATGCTGCTATGGGGAGCTTTCTTTTGCAAGAGAAATCCCAAGTAAAAGTGGTTAAAATAAAACAGAAAGTGGATTAATTCATGTAAATGAAATTCAGTTCGAGCCAGGGGTAGAGTTGACTTTGAGCAAGGTTGAACCTGCTAGGCAGGGCTCCTAGAGGTAAACTCAAAAACAAACAAACAAACATTGTGGGAGCCTCTTCAGACTGGGTCACCAGGCGTTTGTAACTCTCAGACTTGGTCACAATGAGCCATCAGCAATGCGTCAGTGGTGGTTTAGGCTTTCCTAACCCAGCACTGGTTCCCATGGACGTTTATACTCGTGGGTTTCTGCTCTGGTGATTGTGACTCTGAATCTGCCCATCTCTCCAATTTTGGGGACAGCAGTTTGCCCTGTGACTTGATTCTGACAATTGGTCCATGTGATATCTCTGAACCCCAACTCCAAAGCCATTGATCCTTGACTTTGTCCAAAACAAAAATTTTATTAAATGTTTCACCTATAATCAACATGAAAGATTGCTCACAAAAATACAAAGGACGGTCAAGAAATTTGCAGAGTGCGGGGAGCTCCCTGGTGGTGTAGTGCCTAAGGCTTCAGCACTCTCCACGCTGCAGCCGGGGTTCGATTCCCAGCCAGGGAACTGCCCGCACCCCCCAAAAAAATTGCAGAATGAAATGGAAGGGTAAAAAAGAAACTATTCTTTTTTCCTTTTCAATGTATTCACCCTTAACCCTAATACACAATACACTTTTCAGATCTTTCAATGTTTATTTATACCCTCAAAACCATGTTTTGTTTTTGCCCTCAAAATATGCTGCAATTGCAGCTTCAACCTTTTCATTGTTTGTAACCTTCTTTCCTTAAAGCTGTGTTTTCATATTTGGGAACAAATAATAATAAGACCAAGCCAAGTCTGGGCTACAGGGAGGGTGGTTTAACGTTTGGAAACCACGGTTGTGAAGAGCAGCCAATGCAAGATCGCTCTTTGTGCATGGCTGTGTTGTCATGCAAAAGCAGCACCCCTTCAGTCCATTTTCCTCTTCTTATCTCCTTCACAGATCCTTTGAACTGTTTCAGCAGACTGGAATAGTACTCTCCAGTTACTGTGACACCCTTATCCTTGTCATCGATCACCAGGATACACTCTGTATCCCAAAAAACAGTAGCCGTGATTTTTCCAGCCGATTGCGACACCATGAACTTCTCAGGGGGTAGCGTGCCCTCTTCATGCCACTGCATGGACTCCTGCTCTGACTCAGGCTCATCATGATGAACCCAAGTTTCATCTCCAGTGACAACCCGGTTTATAACTTCATCTTTGTTGTCTCTGCTGAGGTCCAAAAACCATCATGAACACACAATGTGCTTTTGTTTTTGAAAACCATGGATTTCCCAGGGCAACAGTCCCTGTGAACCACTAACACCTCTTCCAAAGTGGTTTGAGGTATTTTCCCTTGTTTCGCGAGGAACTTAATGACGGCACAAAATTCAATTTTATCCATACTTGGGGTTTTCTTCATGTTTGACGTGCTTCGGCAGTATCTGAAAGAACATGGATGCACGCAGGCTGAACTCTGGCACCTGCACTAAGTCACACGATTGAACTATGTGCACTAGTGCTCTCACCTCCCTGATACCGTCCGTCCCCCGTTCCGCATATTTCCGACCACCCCTCATAGTAGCAGTTAAGTATATGTTATACATTATAGACTCAAGTCCAGAACTTATTGTGTGGGTTGTACCTTGCACTTGATTTACAAAGATGAAAGGAACTGGGATAAAAACAGATCAGTGGAACAGAACATGAGAGCCCAGAAATAAACCCACATCTATATGGTCAATTAATCTACAACAACAACAAAAAAGCAAGAATATAGAATGGGGTAAAGACAGTCATTCAATAAATGGTGCTGGGAAAACTGGACAGATACATGCAAAATAATGAAACTAGACCACCTTCCACCATATACAAGAAGAAACTCAAAATGGATTAAAGACTTAAATGTAAGACCCCAAACCATAGAACTCCTAGAAGAAAACATAAACTCTCTGATGTTGCTCTCAGTGATATTTTTTCTTATATATCTCCTTAGGCAAGGGAAACAAACAAAAAAAAATAAATATATGGGACTACATCAAACTCAAGTTTTTGCACAGCAAATGAAACCATCTTCAGAATGAAAAGTTAAACTACTGAAGATATTCACCAATGACGCATTCAATAAGGAATTAATATCCAAAATTTATTTAAAAAAAAAACACCCTGACCATTGTTTCTGAACCAAAACCAATAAAGAGAAGTGAGCTTTGAAAAACAAAACACTCATACAACTCTTAAAAAAAAAAAAGGCAATCCAATTTGAATGAACATTTCTCCAAAGACAGACAGACAGATGGCCAATATACATATGAAAATATGCTCATCACCACCAATCCTGAGAAATGCAAATTAAAACCTCAATGAGCTATCACATCACACCTGTCAGAATAGCTATTGTCAATAAATCAACAAATGAGTGTTGGCGGGGACGTAGAGAAAAGGGAACCCTCGTGCACTTGGTGGAATTGCAAACTGGTGCAGCCACAATGGAAAACAGTACGGAGTTTCATTAAAAACTTAAAAATAGAACTACCTTAATGAATTTCACTTTGGGGTATTCATCTGAAGAAGGCCAAAACACTAATTTGAAAAAATGTATGCACCCCTATGTTCGCTGCAAATATCTGCAATAGCCAAGATATGAAAACAACCCAAATGCCCATCAATAGACGGTTGGATAAAGATGTGGTCTATATACACAACAGAGTATGACTTGGCCATCTTACCACTTGCTACAGCATAGATGGACCTCTATTAGGCTAAGTGAAATAAGTCAAACAGTTAAAGACACATACCAGATGATCTAACTTGTATGTAGAAGCTAAAGAACAAAATGAATGAACAAACAAAACAGAAACACTCCGATACAGGGAACAGAGTTACTAGATGGGAGGGGGGAATGGGGGTTGGGTGAAAAAGGTGGAAGGGATTACAAAATACAAATTGGTGCTTACAGGAGTCACAAGGATGTCAAGTACAGCATGGGGAATATAGTCAATAATACTGTAATAACTATGAACAGTGCCAGGTGGGTAGCACACTAATAGGGGAATCATTTGTAAATTACATAAATGTCTAAACACTATACTATACACCTGAGACTAACATAAAATAATATTGACTATAAACTGTAATGGAAAAAGAAAAAAAAAGGATGAGAATTAAATAAATGTGAAACTCAATCTAAATTGTTCAAATTTGTGGTTACAAGATACGGTTTTTTACATCGGTAGATTCTTAAGGGACAGAAAAGTTTTGTTTGATTTGGCTTTCACCTGGTTAGCCTGTTTTAGTCAAGGCTCCACTTTTGGGGCTTTCACCTGGTTAGCCAATGTCAATCAGGGCAGTGCAGACAATGTGGTTGGGATGGGGAAGCAATACAGTGGAGTAGAAACAACACTACTAAGGAGTCAGAGACCCTCTAATTCAGTGTTGACATGACACTGCATCCATGTGTAACACCAGTTACCCTGGATATTCCCTTATCTTGAAAAATAAAGATAATGAAGCCAGATGTTTTTTTTTTTAAAGAAAGAAACAGCAAGGGGAAAATGAAATTAGCTTAGTTATTTAAAATACACACTGATCCTTTAAAGAACTAACTATAATCAAAACAAAAACCAAAAAAAAAAAAAAAAGAGAGGGAAAATGGTTATTACCAAGGTTGTTAAGTTTTTAAAGGTTTAGAAGTAACCTGAGTCCTTAACGATCCTCAATAAAATGGAATTCTAGTAATCCAAACTGTTTTAAAACTCACTCTTGGACAAATAATAGCATGTAGCAGATAAAAGTTTTAAAATAACTGCCAAGGCACTTAGATATAAGAAAATTCTAGAATTTGGAAGAATTGTTTATATATCTTAAAAATGTGTATTTTAAAAGCTGGCGTTTACTACATGGTATTTAAATGTGCTAAATTAAGAAAAAGCTGGGGAAATGTCATCTGCCTGAAGAATGTATGTGTATATGAAGGCTGTCCAGAAATAATCAAGCCATAAATGCCTCTATTTTTCATATTATGTTCATGGCTGGATACTTTTCAGATGTCCCTTGCATATGTATGCATATTACGTATATAAAATGAAAAAAGTAAACCCTAATTCTCAAATATCTCATCTACGGTGATACCTAATGAATATGGTTAAGACTAATTATGCCCTGGGAAAAGTAACAGTAATTTGTTGCTGTATAAAAGCAGAAAACAAAAAACTTTGCAATCCAAGTAAAGTAGGGTTTACTTAGAAAAATTCTTGACTGTACTTTTTCTTTTAAAGTTGACATCAAAGGCCAAAATGTGTAATTTATTATTTACATCTAAGATGATGTTCACAGAAGTAAAAAAGTCACCAAACTTAAAAAAAAAAAAAAGGTAACATTTCAAACCCAGGCTCATCCATAACTCTTCATGTTAATATTTTATTTCTATAAATAACCAAAGTCTATCAGTACTTTTCAAAAGGCAACCGATGTTCTCAATTGCCTCAGTAATTAAACAGTAATAGGAGATGCTTTGCAAGTTAGAAAAATTGAACTCTGAATAAGATTTATTGATTTTTTAAAAAAGTAGATTAAATAGGTGTGAATACACTAGACTGCAACCTCCACAATGGCAAAAATTTGTCTGAACATTTGTGTGACAAGATATATGATAAACACTGTTTTGCACTACGTGGTGCTAGTTAAAAGGCATATTGTCTATAATAAATAAAATTCAGCAAACATGACCTCCCAAAATCAAGAAAAAAAACATCAAACTTCATTTGTTTACATCATCATGCTTTCACATCTCCCACATTCACATACTTACACACGAGGACTGTCCAGAAAAAACCCCAGCCATGACTGCCTGTTTTCCATACTACGTGGCTGGATACTTTTCTGGACAGCCCACATATATGCCCTCACACATATGGTGTATCTTTACAGTTCAGAAATTACAAGGCTATTAATAATTCCAAGCATTCCGAGTGCTACTTCTGTCAGCAAATTTGGACATTTAGATGCTTAACCACTGAGCATTAAAACTCCCTCTCTAAAATATAAATACTAAAATAGGTCTTCTAATTCATTTTCAAAATTTAAAAAATTTTTAATTCAGATTCTTCTCTCTAATCTCAAGAGGGAAATTTAAAGTAACCCTATATTCAATCAGATGAAATCTTTAAAAAGATGTGGACATTCACATTGCCTAATTTTGAAGATAGTATTTAACATATACTCTCTCGTTGGATTATTATTACACTTGTCATTTAAAGGGGGAATTAACCAGTTTAAAAATCGCAGTAAAAAATGAGTTGACAGTCTCACTACTTTACAGAAGTTGAGCCAATAACGTAACCACTTAATCTAAGTATTTTATAATGGTATTTTTTTCAAGTCAGAATTTTTTGTGCTTGCATTTTAGAATGGTGCCCCTCCCAAATATAAGCATTCTCTTCCTAGGCTGGAATTTTGCTGGCAGGGCTAAAACCATAAAAATCTAGTCCTTCAGCTAGACCAGTTAAGCCAGTCTTGTTCAGAGATGTATAGACTTGGCCAGTTATCTCCAACCTATCCAGATTAACTACAAAGGAAAGAGTTAAACAGCAAAAAGAATTAAACACCATAAACCAGTTGATTAAATAATTAGAATACAGAAAAGAGCAAGCAATAAATTGTTTTAATATAGAAAAACAGGTTAAATCTTCAGGTGACATTTCAAGAGGTAAATTTTAAGAGACTCAAATTTAAGAAAGAATAGAATTATGAGATTACTGGAAAAACCCACAAAGAGCTGCCCTTAAGATTCCTCACCTGGTCCTTTGGGGAAATCAGGCTGCACCCGGGCCCACCCTGAAGAGCAAGCACTAAGTGCAATCTCTCTCTACCTCAGCTTCAGGGCTGAATGCTGATTATGCAGAGTGGCTATAAACTAGGATCACTGTCCAAGAGAATTTCCGGTGATGACAGATATGCTCTGTATCTGCACTAATGTAGTAGTCATCAGCTACATGTGGTTGCTAAGAACTTGATATGTGATTAGGGTGACTGAGGAATTATTGAATTTTAATTAATCTAAATTTATATAGCCATATGTGGCAACTGTTTTATATAGTGCCGTCCTAGAAAAAAGGCATGGAAAGTCAAATGATATTGAAGCAGAATATATTGAGAGGTTAGAAATACTGAACTCAATGAAATTGGCTATTCTATTAACATTTCCTAAATATTCCTTGTTTCCTTCCCACTTCTATGACAGCTACTTCTCAATTTCTGCAGGCTCCTCCTAGTCTGTGCAAAAGTTAAATGTTGGAGTTCATTAGGTTTCCATCCTAGAGCATTCCATCATTTTCCCATTCTACCTGCTCTGCTTCAGAAATTCTTGCTTTAATTATAATCTATATACTGGAGCATCTGTTCCCAGACCTAACCTTCTAAGTAACAGATGTCAGTAGCCAATTGTTTGCTTGACTTCTTCAACTGATGTCCCCCAGACACTAGAACACATCTTCTCCTTACACCCCAACAGAAAGGACCTGGGCCTGCTGCGAAGTTCCATAGCTTGGTAAATACACCCAGATGACTAAGGCATAATCCTTTGGGAACCTTTGATCCTCTTTTCCAATCCATCATGAGAAGTCTTACTAATACCTCTTCCTAAGCCTCGCTTAAATATGTACTTCTTTCTATCTCCACTGCTACAATCCCAATCAAAACCATTGTCATCTGTCACCTGGATTACTCCAACAGCCTCCCATCTAGCTGTCTGGTTTCTAGTTTTGATTTCCTTCAAACCATTTTTCTGGCCAGGGTAATTTTTTTTTTAAGTGCCTACATTCTTCACAAAGATTGTTAAGAAGAAAGCTGCAAATCAATCAAGTTGTGCATAAGACTAATATTTGTTAGCCTTCCTGGTTAAGTTTTCTTCAGCCAATTAGTTGCCACTGGGTAAGGTCTCCTTTACCTTTATGGCTTTTGTTCTCATGAAACATTTAAAATCACAACTTAAATCACGCTCTTTATTAGCCAGTATCACAACTTCTTTTTCCAGGAATCCTGCACTCAATTACCATTTTTAGTTATCAAGAGATCTTAAACAGCAAGCAGACTTTTTTCTTACAAAAGATCACAAAACAAAACAAAAAGCATTTTCTTTAGGAAGGCTAAGAGAATGGGAATGTCTCCATTATAGGGCAGTCTTTATTATAGAATATATTCATTATATACTAATAATAGTTTTTTAAAAACCAAAAACTACAGCTTGGCTTTTATAAACAGTAAATATAAACAATATAAATAACTGTAGTTCAAGTCATTAATGAACATACAAAATATGTTGTGTGCACCTAATTGTGTACGCATAATGTATGTCATTGGCTCTTTTCAAGTTTTCCACATTAAATGGTAGTAAAGAGTCATTTCTCTTAGCTGCACAATTTTGTGATTTGATGACACTGCAAAGACCAATTTCATGTCCAGCTTCACTTACAAGTAGCACTGAAAAATTTTTAAAAGACTCAATGGCAAAACACTTAGAAATACATAATTTATATTGAATGCCATATTACAGACTAACTGACTAAATAAGATAATTTTTATATAGGCAAAATAATCACAATTTAATTCAGGTTAAAAGTACATTTTCTGAAAGCTGTTTACATCAGTTAGCCTTGAAGGTAATTCAGAATAAGTAAGCACGCATCATAGCACAAGACCTGTTGAACATCAGTGGAAGCCTGATCTTTACTAGGAGAGAAGTCGAAACTGTTAAATACTGTTTTCAAATATTATCATTTTTGTAGAGCTCTATCTGTCCTTGTAAACTGCGTATTGTGCAAATTACTGTGTAGCTAACTAGAAACAAGTTCTGATATGCAAATTAAAATATAATCAAAGGACACTATTCATCATACAAAATACTTTGTTACATTCTTACTTAGCAATTAATTACAACATTCTGAATTCTGATAAAATGAGTTTTGAGGTGAGAAAACCACTACATGAGGAAAATTATACATTAGTATGTTATTCTATTAAAGACAAATATTAAATAAATGACGTGAGCTATTTATATAACATTCCCTTTAGTAGCAGTGAACACAAGGTTTTAAGTGCTAGCTAGATGGACTTATTGAATAATTAATTTCTACCAAATCATGAAAAAAATGGTATAAACAACTAATAAAATTGCTATTTCTATATTAAACCTGATCAGACCAGTGGAAGACTAAATTCTTCATATAAATAACACCAGTAACAATAAATGGTAAATTAGATAATATGAAATCTAAATAGTAATACTCACTGATAAAGCACCTATCAACTCTAATTAGGTTTTCCAAGTTAGATCATTTTTAGTAGTACCTGTAACATAAAATGCTTATGTCTTTTAACTATTATTCAGTTGTTTATAGGATTATCCTGTTTGGCTGGAGTTCTAATAATCTGCATGAAGCTCAAATTTCTCCATTAGCCCACTAGTACCCTGTGCAACTGAGGAGAAGGAAAAAAATGTTCCTTTCTCAGGACTCTTTACTTCCATCTCTGAGAAATTTGACATAATATACTGATTTTGTTAGAACAAGGCACTTTATTGCCATCTGCTAAAAACCTTTCCTAATAAATATACAAATCAACAATGTGAATAAATCCTTCCTAACACGTATTCCTGCACATAGTACAACCTGGAAAGCTGTACACGACAGCCTTGCCTGTACTACTCTCAATGGTGGACGCTCTTCCTTCTATCACATTCTGAAACATTATAAACTACTATTCAGTTGAAGTCTTCACACTAACAGGTATTTTACATTAAAAAGTTTGTATTGAGAATGTATAATGTCAGCAGGATAATTACCAAGTATGTAAAGAGAAAGTTCTTTTAAGTATAATGAAGACCAACTTTAGTTTTAAAAGTTAAAAATCCCCCCAAAAAACTTATATTTTAACTTGTATTTCAAAGTTTAAAATAAACCCACAAATGTTTCCTTAGAGTTAGTGTTAACAGATTTAGAAGGCATTCTATTCAATAACAAAGTATTGATACCTACCTATTCTATAGAACATTCTCATAATACTTTCTTAATATTAAAAGAACAACATTCAAGATAACCCCCCTTAGATACCAAATCAATGTCACGACTCTGCATATTCAAATTCTCAGAGACCTGATAATCAACCAAATATTGTCACAGGTTTTCCGATTACCCAAATTGGCTCTGAAGGCAAAACTAACCAAAGGAATAAAGCAAGAGGAAAGTTTTAGCTAAATAGTTGGTATACTACCTTATCCTCTGCTATATACAGAAGGAAACCTTTCTTCACAAGCTATTCATTTAAAATTTGAAAACTTCAGGAATTCATTGTTATTTTAGATAGTGCCATTTCCTTCCTCTAATTTTAATACAATTTTTTTTTTTTTTTTTTTTTTTTGCTTTTTGGTATGTGGGTAGCTCCCTGACTGGGAATCGAACCCAGGCCCCAGCGCTGACAGCGCCAGTGCTGAAGCCTTAAGCCACTACACCATCAGGGAACTCCCCCTTCCTCTAATTTTAACCAGTGCAAGAGTAACTGTGTATCCTGGCCTTCCAGAGACAGTCCTGAGGTGTGGTTGCTGCCCCAGCAGAACAAGTGCTGGTGTGCCCCCTTTCCATTTCAAAGTTGGCCCACTTCATACGCTTTAACCATGACTCTTATCAATAAACAATTACCAATTCTGCAAGCTGAAATTTGGACTCAATACACGTGGCTTAGGAATAATTGAGATGAAAAGCAAAAGTTATAATAAAGTTATCAGAAAAAGACTAGAGAAATTGTGATATGTACCAGTTTATCCATTTTAAATGATTCAGGTTTTTACAACAAGATAAATTAGAAATATGCAATTACATTTTTAGAGGTCATCCCAATTTTATCACCAATCTTTTAATATAAGTACAAATAAATGTTTTATGTGTATTTTCTCCTCCAAGTTCTATCTTCAACTGCTTTCATTTGTATCCACCAAGTCCATAAGTTATTTAGCATCTCATGCTGTACAAAATAATCATTTGGAACTGAAAAAGTATTAAACTACCACAAAAGGACTGTTTGACATTATTATTGCCTTTTTGCTACTATATATTAACAAAAAGCAAAATTTAGAGCAATGTTTTTACAATGTAACATTCTATAACATTCTATTTTTATTTACTGGGCCTCATAGAGAAAATAAACCTAATTTCTTTAAAAGAAATAAATATTTTTGGACATGCCAATTAGTGTTATTGTAGTTTCAGGAAAAGTATTAGCTCACATGTAGTTATTCAACAATATCCCTTAACATCCTAACTATTTTAAATATTAAATATCTTGATTTCACAAGGCCCGATTAGAGTTCATTTTAGTTTCTTCTCAGAACTAGCAATGAAATTCAGGTGCTCTTACAAGGTGGCAGCCATACACAGGGCATGTTTTATGCTTCGTTAAAAAAATTCTAATTCCTCAGCTATATATGATTTGCCTATAACATCACTTGTACATGTAAGACTGTGATCATTTTGCATTTCTGTTACAAACCAACATAAATGAAGGTAGGGGAACCAAAATGTTTAAAAAACCATATCTATTTTTTCATTTTTAAGAAATAGTAACTTTGTTGTTTTTTTTTCTTCAAAAAAAGACATTAGGTTACTCCCTTTAAAGTTCAAGTTCCATCATCTTAATATATAAGCACACCTGGATATGAGATTTTTAAAAACCACACATACACATACGCTCTAGGTAGAGCTGTAATAAACAAATTCCTTTTATAAACAAAATTTTAACTGAAAAGCCACAGTAGATGGGGCGGGGGGGGGGGGGGAAGCAAGGATATTACTTGGTAAAATCCAGTGACATCTACAATAGTTTTACAGCACATTTAAGCATTCTAGGTTTTATATCTTCACCTGCCTTCCATTTCTTAGTTGCTCCTTAAAAACTTGCCAATTACGAATAAAGGTTCAACCTCAAACGTAAGTCTTGATTTTGAGTGCCAGGAAACGCAAAACAACATTCCAAATTTCTAGCTTAATATCATGGCCTTAATTCAAAAATGTTTTATTTAAAATACAATGCCCACCTAAATGGAAAAAAATCGAACAGTGATACGTAATTATACATCGTAATTATTCATTATATGGGAAGTGTTTTTAGGATGATATCTAGAATGCACTTGCTCTGTGAGTCTCTTTAATAATTAAATTGACTTAGACTGACACTACCAAAAGTAAGAGTACTGCATAAGGGGCACACATTTACAATACTGCTAATATAAAGCAGTACAGCAAAAGAAAATATATCAATTAGCACATGCACATCTTACAGAACTCCCACTGAACTATCAATGGCTTCTATGCAATGTGCCTGTTTTCCATAACTGTATTAACAACTACCAAGAAAGAAAAGATGAGATTAAAATCAATGGTACTGAACTGAATTGTTTGAAGCCAGTGCCCCACATGTGGGGAAAGTGCATTTAGTTCAGCAGCAATACAGCACAGTGTGAAGATATTGTGCTTAGACGCAGATATTCCGGAACTGAAAGATGTACAAGGCAAGTCAAGATATAAAACCATAGTACACTGTTAAATAACCTTGAAACATACATATATTGCAGTGTTCAAAGAAAAACATTCATTTTCATTGTACAAGGCTAGGGAGAAATCCTTAAAGTAACCTATTGTAGTTTATGATATAATAAATACATATCTATATAGCATTGTATATACATATATAGAATGTGTGTTTATGTGTATTTTTTTTTTGCCAAATTATTGTTATTTATTTTTTTGCAGATCTGCAACTTTAAGGAATGAAAACTCCTATGCACTACAAGTTTGTTTCCCCAAACTTAAGAAAAGGTATTTATACTAGAAAAGGTCTCAATACCCTCCCCCCCAACCCAAAGACTCACTTCAGATATTCCTTTATAACTGCTCAGAGAATCACAATGAAAGGAATTCTATAAGTTTTGACTGAATCTTTTCATTTTGCCAGTTGTTTCAACAAGAAAATATATTTTAATATTTCAACCAGCTGACACAAATTATTTAGCAGAGGATATAAACTCTAGAGTTGACTGATTAACACAGAGCAAATCAAAACAACAACAACAAAAATCCAGTGATTTACTCTGACTGTAAACAATATATAAAATTTAAATCTCAAATTTCAAAATAAGTTAAAGAAAAATTCCACCTTCAGGGCCTATAATACTCTTAAGATCTGACCATTGGTAAGGGGAAAATGTATATGAAAAGTTGCAACAAAATTGTTTGCCCATTATTTTTGCTAAGAGAAAGTATATCTAACTACACTACCTCTGCTCTTTAAATTTAATAAATTCATAATTTGTTTGCAAATGTTCTAAGCAAACTGGCAAATCGTACTACACAAGAGAAACACATCCATCAAGTTCAGCAAAGAAAACTTATATAAGCCTTTTGTACAGAATTTAAAAATCTAAATGGCTATGATTCCTCTATTAGCAGAAACACATAATGCAGTCTTTATAAATCTGCCAAATATATCAATATCTACATAAATAGATACAGATATAGATAGGAAACATTAATGGCAGTCTATTTTTGAACAGTGTGTGGGACCAGCAGATTTCTATCAGACCATGGCACGATATGGACCCTGCATCTTTAGGAACTGAATGATGAAAGAAGGGCCCCCAGCAACAATCTGAGGGGGGAGGTGACTGAGTGGACAGTTCTCAATACTCATGATTGAAAGCTTGCTGCAAAGAGCCAGCTCAAAGGGAAGGCTATGCAGGTTGGGGTTGTCATTCAAATACAGTTCTTCTAGGTTCTCCAGTGTACCTGTTTTTTAAAAAAAATCAATTAGTATTTTTTAAAAAATTAGTTACTACTAAACCAGTCAATGGCGTGAAGCTACCCTGGGCATTATACACACTAAGTACACGTTTCCTCTTACGTTCTTCTGTTAGAACTCTCTACAACCACACATCTCAACCTTTGCTACAAGTTGAAATCCACTGGGGAGACTCTGAAAACCCTGATGCCCAGGTCACACTCCATACCAATTACATCAGAATCTCTCTGTCTTTATGTCTGGTTTTCCAGCTTGGACAGTTTTTTGGAAAACATGCATGCTACTACGTTCAGGGACTCTGTTTGGGACAGTGTGGTTTATGCATGTTTTGCAAACTCTAGAGGTAAGTTTACTGTGCAGTCAGTGCCTACAATCACTTCCCTGGTATAGACAATGTGATCATGTGTCTTATCAATAAAGAAAGGTTTTTGTTACTTGGTATAAATCTTTCACTAGACAGTTATCACATATTTGGTAGTAAGCCAAACATCAATTTATATAATCTTTAAAAACTTTTTCTTAGACTGTCTTAGGATACTCCTACTTTCTAGGCAAATGTCTCAAGCAATTGCATGACGCCAGCTCAGCAAACATTCCAGAAATAAAAGCGTAAAGTTACCTCATGTGCTGCACATTTTTAAACTTCAAAATCTGTACTATTTGATAGTGGTATGTAGAAGACTAATAATAATGGGTACCAAGTAATGAATCTGTTTACACTTAATATTTCATTTAATATTCAGAGCAATCCTATGAGAAGTTACTTTCATCCTTATTTTACAGGCAGGAAACTTGAAATTTAGGGAGTTTCCCTATTTTATCCAAAGCCACAGCACCATGTTTTTGAATTCTCTGTTTTACCTCAAAACCATTATTAACCACTAGGCTATAATGCCTCTGGGACAGCATGGTATGGATGAGAGAACATAATATATGGAATTAGTAATTTGGGAGCATTTGAGATCTTGCTCCCTGGCACATATCATCAATTTGGCTCAAATAAATTCATAAATATAATTCAAAAGCAAAAACTAACTTAAGAACTACTATGTGGTCTCAATCAATTAACTCTCTTTATAAAGCAAGATTACAACTTGCACTGTCTCAAATTCAAGGTGGTCATGTTGATTACACAAAATAACAGTTATAAAAAATGCAGGAAATTCTAAACTATTCTCAAATATTATTAATCCTACAACCTCATTTTAGGATGTATAAGAAAATGTTCTTTTGGCATAAGATATAATTAATCTAAAACAAACCTATGTAAATTTTAAATTTGGAAGATATATAATTCTTTGAAATTAAGGTTAAACCTACTGGAAATATAAGGATGCCACAACATTCTCAAATACAATTATTAACCTTATGAAGAAACCTAACAAAATCTACCAACCAACCAACCAACTACAGGTGCTCTATTAAAAAAATCTTCAGTCTACTGTAACTACAGTTGACAAAAATAGTAGATTTATCATAATTATCTCAAATACTGCTTGAACGCACAAGAGCAAATTATTAGTATAGAGTCAAATATCCAAAGGGTTCATACCAATTTCCTCAGGAAGATGAGTAAGTAGGTTCTCTCCAAGGCCTAGATGTGTAAGATTGGTAAGGTGACCAATGCCTCTGGGAAGAGTGGTCAATTGGTTGTTTGTCAAGACTAATTTCTAAAAAAATCAACGAAATAAAAGATGGTTACATACATACTTCTTACAACTGATTTAAATTTAAAATAATGTATCTACTAAACCAATAAGATAAATTAACAGAGAAATTAGATTAGATAGGACAAAAATTACTCAAGTTTTTTTTTTTTTTTTTTTTTTTTTTTTCCCCAAAATAATATCATCTGTTAGGGAGACAAAAGCAGCTAGGTTACATGAACATAAAACTAGTGCTATAACAGGAAAATTTAACTGGTTCAAAAATTAGATCAAATTCTTAAGAAAAATGTGCATGCAATTTGGCATACATTCCCACAATTTTAATCATATAATTATAAAATCATCAGAATAATGTTTTACCTGTAAATCCTTAAGATAAGCAATTTCATTTGGCAAGGATTCCAATTTGTTCTCCTCTAAATCCAACTCTCTTAACTTCCTAAGGTTTCCAAGACCATGGGGAAGCTTCTTTAGAAGATTGTTTGATAATATTAGAACCTAAAGAGAAATTATTGATAGTGCTTGGCAACTTGCAAAATGGAATTATATATTATGTGTGCCTTAAAATTTATATAAACAATGCTAATTTTCTAAACACTGTGAATATTAAGGGTAATGTTCAATTACATAACATATAACACTTAACTTACTATTCTAAAAAAATCACGTTATTGAAAAGAGATTTTATTTGATCAAAACAAATGTAAGCAAAAGGAATTTAATTTTAACTAAATTACAAAACATATATAAAATGATTAACTACTTGCACTAATCATATAGTATTTTAATATTACAAATATTCATCTATTAATAATAGGAAACTCGTTATTTATTCAGATCCCCAACAAACTAGTTAAGGGAAGTAACAGCTGACTTCTAAACTCCCCATATCAATACAAAGTTATTATTTGTGGTACATTTATAACATTGCAAGGCATCCTTCAATATACTGAAGAGGGGGCAAAAAAGGTTGAAGAAGATACTCCTTATTCTCAGAAAAATTACAATGGAGGGGCAGGCAGGGGGTGGGGTAAGGAGAGATAATACTGGGTATGGGGACAGTGAAAAGAGCACTAAATGAAAAGATCTCCATACATTTCTGGCTAATTTTTTATGCCAACTTATTTCCTCCAAAGTAATACTATCCACAATAAACAAACATATAGTAAGACCAAAAAAGTAATCACTTATCATTTATTGAGTTCACTATTTGCAGGACACTGTAATATATGCATTACATGCACTGTCACATTTAATCCTAACTATAACCTTATGAGGAAAATACTACATATTATCCCCATTTCACAACTGAGGAAACTGAAGCTTGGGCAAGATAAAGCCATAAGTAAAAAGAGACAAAAGTGGAATTGTATCCAGATCTGTTTTGCTTCAAATTCAAAGTTCATGCTTTTAACTATTACACTGTACTACTGTACCTTACTAAATAAAAGAGATGAGATTTTTAAAAAACATGAATACAGAGAAAAATTTTAAATATATATATTTACTATCAGTCAACTTTTTCAACAAAAGAATGAAAATTCTAGGAACTCAGAGACAAGAGAATACTTGGGGAGGTGGTAATAACTAAAAAGGTGATAATAGGATGGATCTTTAATTACAGAAAAGAATTTTAAAAGGAAAAATTAAGGAAATAAAAAGAGGGCATTATAGATATTAAGAACAAGAAGACTAAATGTATGGAGTGAGAAATATGCACATTTCCAACAAAGAAAACAATCTATTCAACTAGTAAATAAAAGAGCAGGTGGGTAATTAGGATGGAAAAATAGGCCTGAATCATATGAAGGGTTCTGAATGCCAGTCTGAGGAATCCATAATTATTCTGATAGACAACAATGCAGAGTTCTTTAAAAATTAAGGGGAAAATAAGTTCTTAAAGATGCTAACTTTAAGAGACCTTTTATTTCAAAATACCATATAGCACTTAAACCTACCAACTTTTAGTGGTCAAGAGTAATTCAGAAGCAGAGTCCAGACTAAGTCAAAACCTCATCGTTCTAATAAGATTGTATGTTTAAGAGAGCTCTGACGTTTCTAATTATAATCTTCACTGAAATAGAAAGTGCTTGTTTTAACTGGAAATTTTATAAGTGAAATAATTGTGGATGGACTGAAAGAGTTCTAAATGCTCTTTTATATTCACCTCAAGAGAAACAAGACCAGACACATCTTCAGGGATCTTTGTGAGCTGATTAGTGGCTAAATTCAATTCTACCATACTGGTCCAAGTTCCAAAATCCAAGGGAAGTGATGTCAACTGATTGTCCTGGCAAAGACAAAAAGAAGCATCTAAAGTATAACCACAAAAATAAAGCTCCATATATATCTTCTGATGAAAAGAGAAATCGGAATTAAACAGAAAACCTTATTCATTTTTTTATCAAATAAGAAAAAAAGAAAAAAAAGGCAACAAAACTCTAAGCCTCCAAAGTTTTTCATACAGTTATTAGGTTTTTATTTTGAGGTTAAATTGGAAGTTTGTTCCCTATATGATTATTGGTATTAGATATGGAAAAATACAATATACAGACCAACACTTGTGATTTCAAAGGTCCCAGTGATAAACATGATATTTTCCCCATTTCACAATAAGGTACAGAAATCACTGAATAAAATGTGGGAGCTCATGAGCAAGACAGAATAAACATCCAATTACAGCCTACAAGGAAACCAGATAAGCTCAGCAATTCCAGAGATGCTGAGCAATAAAATATGAAAGGAAAAAATGTCTTATTAATAACGATAGCACATTAAATCATTAAAACATTAGGTATCCACAATTTTACTTTAAAAGTACATAAGATGGTAAAAACATATTTATCATTGAATAGTAAAAACAGATGATGAAATAGTGTGATCCTAATTCTTTTTCCTGCTTCTTCATATTCACTCATAAAACGCATTTTGTCAATAACAACTCAACACACTATGGCGTGTTGGGGGTATTGGTATTGAGAGGGGATGGATCATCTGTACCCCACTTGGGTATGTTAACAATGATGCTACCTCTCATTGGTGGAATTACTTTATGTGTTTTCTGTTAATTTGTATTTTAAAATTTTTCTGCAATGTACATGGATTGTCTCATTTTACACAAAATCATCCATAAGAGAAATCCCAAGCAGCAAACATCTATTTAAAACCAAGCTTTTTTTATTATAATATTTTAACTTATCACCTATGTATTATAATATTTAAACTTATCTATCTATCTATGCCCAAACTACTGATAGTTAAAGGTATGATAAAATATTTTCATTAAGAAAATTTACTACTGGTGCTTATATGAGAAGGAATCTATCAGGTTTCATTTGACTTCTTAGAAGAAAAAGTTTTGTTAAACATTTGTCATGATTTTGAAGAAACATTAAAACAAAACTCTATGCAAAGTTTTATTATCTCACTGAAAACAGCAAGCCTTTCCAAGCTAACATATTAACAGTAACATTATATCCATAAAAAATGTATAACCAAATGCAAAAACTAATGAACACCTGGACTGCTGTGTTCTAAGCCTCTTACTATAAATTGAACATTAGATTAATGCCATTACCACTGCTAAATCTCATCTAACTAAACAATGAACTTTATACTTGTTTGGATTATAAGATTATTTTGAATTTCCACCAGTTCATTTACTATGTACTTCCAAAGAATTATCAAAAAAGATACATATATTTATGAACAAGTGTAGATACAATCAAGAAATTATACACTGAGACAGTAGTTTCAGCACAATTATGCTGAAATGGTTCATCAAAGACAAAAGGATGTATACCACTATACCTGAAAGCAGGAAATGCAGGTTTCCTCACTGAACTTAATCATTTCTAGCTTTTCATTTAAAGTGAGAGATGTGTGACTGCTCCTTTCACCTGAACACTCAGAGGCCACTGTAGGGTTATTAACTGGCCTAATTTCAATATTGTTGTGTCTCACGGAACAGGGAGGCCCAAGGAGAGGGAAAGAGACAGGGTAACAGCACGTTGGTAGAGCAGTCAGAACACACACAGCATTTATCGATTAAGTTCAATGTCTTACATGGGTGTGATTCATGGTGCCCCAAAACAATTGTAATAGTAACATCAAAGGTCACTAATCACAGATCATCATAACAAATATAGTAATAATTTAAGTTTGAAATATTATTGAGAATTACAAAAATGTGACAAATGCTACTGGGAAAATGGCACCAACAGACTTAATCAACACAGGGTTGCAGTGAAGCAAGGCACAATAAAATGAGGTATGTTTGTAATACTTTTTAAAAATGGTATCTCTATTTATAAGTTCATAACAATTAAATAGAAAGCTCTGCAATAAATATCAACTATACTTTCAAGAATATTCTACAGTTATCTCTTCAGGACAAATTGCTAAAGGTATGCATGATTCTAAGATATTTGTTCTGTAATACAAATTGCCCTGAAGTATCCTTATTATCAGTTCAGACCCTATCAGCAAGAACCAAGTACCCATCCTCCACACTTGATAAAGAAAACATAAAATTAGTAAAAATGCTAGTAATAATAGCTTTTCTCCCCGAATACAAACAGAGGCTTACCTTCATATTCAGCTTACTCAATACTTTCGCTCTGGAAAAAATCCCAAATGGGATTTTATTGATTCGATTGTGTTCCATGTTGAGGGAATAGATGGTAGAAAACTGAGATGGACCACCTACTGGATATAACTGGAAGCAATTTCTAGCTAAGGTCAAACTATTTAGTTTCACAAGACTTGATAAAAGACTCTGTAAAAAATGAAATGAACATAGAATTAGAACTGTAATAAGACTTATCCTGTATAGTGTAGAGAAGCAGTCCCAGAAACAAATGCCTCAAAGGGGCCTGCAGGTAAGAAATGAGAAGCTGGGTGGGCCCGTGTTTGATGATGCTTCACCTAGAGGAACGGTCACTACTCAGTGCTACCTGTTGCCTTGCAGGCATGTGAAGTCAATGTAGTCAGATTTTCACATTTTATAAGAAACAGGAAATTCATTTATTTATATGAAATCTCCTGATTTTTATTCTTTGGCTCAATTTATTTAAAATGCTTTTTAGAGTAAAGAAAAATAGGTCTGTGGGTAAGAGGTACCTCATGAGTGGCTCCTTTGAGATCTCTATGGAGCAGAAACTTTGATATCAGACAGTCTTGGGTTTGAGTCCTTGTTCTGCCACTTGCTGTGTGACTAATCCTTTTGAGGTCTTAGTTAAGTGCCTATCTCTAAATTATTATTAATATTAACAAAATGCCTGGCACAGAGAAAGCTGTTACTCAGTAATCTAATGTTTTCTTTCAGGAATATTACATTCAGAAAATGATAATACTTCCTGATATTGTATAATACACTGCCTTTCCATATGGTAAAATTCCTGAGGGAATATGCATCTATCAAATAAGTATTTATTTTACACATAACCCCATGACCCCTTAATTCATCCTCCTACCATGTAACCACAGTGCTAGGTATTCAGGTATTATTTAGTCTGCCATTAAGAAGACTGAACCCTACTTAGAGAAATAAAGCACAAAGACAGAAAATAGAATGTAATACATAACTATCTATTTAATAATAAATTGTATAGTTGCTATTCAAAGTCTGGTTCAAAGAAGAGAAGAAGATCAGCATACCCTGGGAGCTTGTCACAGATGCAGACTCTTAGGCCCCACTCCTACAGAATGAAAATGTGAATCTTAGGGTTCCCAGGTGATCTGTATGCTCATTAATGTTTGGGAAACACTAGTATAGGCTATAAAAGTTTTGAATTCTGGCTCTATCTTTTACTAGCTTGTGACTTTGGCAACTTATTTTTCTGAACCTTACCATTTGTAAATGATGGTGTATTAATTTTATAGGTTGTAGTGAAGACTTTTTAAAGAAATGAAATACAAATATAGTTTTATAATATCTACGATATTAATAAGTACTTAAATTTTCAGTCCCTTCTCTATTTAAATTCAAAGAAAAAATATATTGGAAAAACTGGAAAAGGGAGTTCCCTGGTGGTGTAGTGGCTAGGCTTTGGCGCTCTCAATGTTGTGGCCTGGGTTTGATTCCCAGCCAGGGAGACACCCAAACAAAACAAAACAAAACAAACAAACAAACAAAACTGGAAAAGCAGGAAGGAGGTTGAAAGTGAGCTAGATTCTGAAAGATGAAAAAAAATTAAATATTTAGAAGTAGAAGAAAACACTCTAGATTCAAATAAAAGCCCAAGCAGGGAGAAAACAAGCCGTGTGAAGTGTGTGTGTGTGTATGTGATATGTGTGTGGTGTGTGCGCTTGTGTGGGGGGTATGGTTGGTTGGTGGTGTGTGTGTGTGTGTGTGTGTGTGTGTGTGTGTGTTGTGTGTGCATGCATTAAATAAAATTCAAATTTTAGGTATGGTTGGTTGGTGTGTGTGTGTGTGTGTGTGTGTGTGTGTGTGTGTGTGTTGTGTGTGTGTGCGCGCATTAAATAAAATTCAAATTTTAGTTGTCCACCATGAGGAAACAGAAGACTTAGCAGCTGAGATGTCAGCTGATTTGCAAGGCCAGCTGAAGGAATGAACTAACTATATAATTAAAGGTGTAATTACACGGTGAATTGAAACTTGTTCTTTAGACTGAACGTTAAGAAGCTACTTAACATTTGTCTGCTGGTGTGCACAGATAAAAGGAAGAGCACAGATAAAGGGGTGAGAAAGCTCTGCAGGGCAACCAATTCAGGAAAAATATCTGTATCCTACATTACTGAAAATAAAGAAGTTTTACTGAGTGTCATGGCAAAAATGTTATTATTACAGCTGACTTACTTTATTGAACTGATATTCTTTTATTAAAAAATGTTAATACCGGAGGATATTTTTAAAAGGGCAACAAGAAGGAAGCTCTCCAACCTTTCATCCTTAGGTCATATTGTGAAGCTTTGGGGTTGTTTATTATTGCTTTACAGTCAGACACATCTAGGTTCCCATCTTAGATCTATTTACAAGTTTTTGTGACTTTTGGTAAATTAATTAATTAGACAGTCAATATATATCTCACCAGATTCTCAGAAAAATATGTAAGGTAACAAGTTTGGCCAAAAACATAACTTCTCTTAAGACTTATTTCTCTACCTATTTGATAAGAATACTCCAATAATTAGTAGGATTACAGTGAAGATTTAAATGGGATTATATGTATAGAGCTCCTATGTTATGCCTTGAGCATATGTGCTTAAATTTATTAAGTTCCTTTTTCTTATGTGTGTATGTCTACATTAAAACTAGTGCATGTTCAGTCTTCAAATGAAGAAGCAGATCGCCATTCTGTCAGCTCTGATTTCAGCAATATAAGCCCCAACTGAAAATTACTTTCCTGATTTTTCTTGCCTAATGCAGCCTGAATTGCCCAGACTAAGTGCCGTTTAATGGATTTTATTGTTTTCTTACTGTGCTTATTATAAATGAAGATGATTAGACATTTGCATTAACCCTTTCACTGCATTAATTGACTTCAAGTTTTTTCTAAAATGCATAAAGCCACAAAAAAATTTGATATCTTGACTATTTTATGTATTTAATAACACTTGGAGCTGCTTTGTATATAAATGACATTATTTTTATTTTAAATTTTTGTTATATGGTAATAAATTTACCATTATATTGAATTTTAGCAAAAAATACTCAAAACATACTAACTGGCATCAATTAGATTTAAGTATAGATAAATCAGAATCTAATGGCATTGATGACAAGAAATTTAGTACAAAATGTTACACAACATAGCATACAAAACATCTTTGTTGTTGACAGTGCAAGCCACAAGGAAATATATTTTAAAATCTTGTAAATGGAGAAGTAGAGGGGAAAGTTTTTTTGAGCTCATGGAGTAAACTCGTATGCTGCAGTCAGCAGATGGAAATATTCATTTGGATATATCCGAACACTGCAGCAAAAGTATTAAGAACATGACCTTCCAAAGCACATACACTACACCTTTAAATAAGGCTTAATGCTCACTGGTATTTGGATAAGGCCCATCAAGGGTTTGCCCCATAGCTTCTCTATCTGAAAAGAGGTCATTTTAAATATACACTCATATGCACACACAGCCCTTCTTCCACAACCGGAGTTGTCTCTCTTTGTATTTATCCTGTCAAAAACAAAGACTAACTTATTTCACTCACAAATTATAGATAAATAAAGTACTTACTACAATGTCTGTATCCTAAGAGGTACCCAATAACTGTCAGTTTCTCTTTAGTGACAGTAAGACTGGATATATAAATTTTAAAATTCTTACTTTGTGCATTGTGACATACACCCAGGTTTTGTATTTAGGAATAGTGACTTTGTGAAAGCAGTCAATCTTACTTAAACTAGCAAATCACAGCCTAAAAGAATCCTTACTATGGATATGAATCACTTTTAGAAAAGGAGATGATGACATTAAACAGTATAACCTCACCCATTTTGATCACTCTGAATTACTACTGTCACAAAAAGACAAAAATCCAGTATAGCTGTCAGGGCTCTATCACCAATCGGTAGATTCTAATCTTTATCCCACTTAAACTGCCACTAACAATAGTACTCTTTTGTCACAGGTGAGATACTGTCATAGTAGTTTTAGTGAACTGGTCCAGCCTAGAAACTACAATCCTGGAAACTCATTTTTGTACTCTGACCAAGCTGTTTTCTGAAACCCCAAACACCCAGATTAATAGGAGCCAAATTAATAGGAGCTACTTTATTTCTATATCCCTAAGAAAGAAATCAATTGAATAAAATTTTATGAACTAATTGCCAGAAACCAATAGCTTCACCTACTCAAATTGCTCTTTATAAATTAAAGCATAAATCTGAAAAACACAAGGGGAAATAGCAATAATCTAAACATATTAGACATCTTTAATCAATAGAATAAAAAAAGGCTTTGCAAAATCTCCATCAATTCATAAGTCCATGATTCCATTCTTTTTATGAGGGCTGTCTGGAAAAAAGCCAGCCATAAATGCCTCTATTTTCATATTACATGGCTGGAGACTTTTCAGACAGCTCTCGTATGTCAGAATACTACAATAAGATATGCTTGAATAACCATTAAAAATACAAGCTCTTGGGTGTGCTAAAATAGTAGGTAGCAAATGGAAAGAGTGAAAAAATTAATCAACCAAGTTGAGAAAGAATAAAAAAAAAAAAAAAAGAGCATTACATCTTTCCCAACTAATCTCTAAGCAAAACAAGTGAAAATATTTTTCTAGCAGAACCAACAAAACGCCAATTAAAAATAATGTGTTAAAAAAATAACAGATTTTGGTGACTGATAGATGCTAAATAGGCTTTAATATTATGGTATAAGCAGGGTAATAACTTGAGTCATAGGAATATTGCAACTAATACTAATCTTGATAATAAATAGCATGTTCTATGTAGTTCATTCTTTTCATTTATCATCTTTCTACAGTTCCTTTTATTAATAACTGAACTGGGTGGGGTAGTTGAGTTTTAAAACCAGCCACACAACTTTTCCTTAACAGCTTTTATTGCCAGTTCTCAAAATGACATGAGAAAGATTGATGTGGTGCTAGAGAGGAATGTAGCACACAAATTCTTAACCCCGGTTTCTCCCTTCTGCACATCGAAAAAAATAATTACAATAATATGTTCCTATAATCACACCAACTTTATTCTTTGGAATTTTCATCTTAGTGGTGGCTATACTCATATAGCCATAGCATACTCATTTTTAGGCAATCTCAATGTTAAATCATTTACCCAGCTGTAAAGACTCACTAGTTTAGCCTTTGCTACCTTGCAGGCTTGTTCCAAGCATTCACCCTAAGCCACTTCTTACCTCTGGTAAAGCAGAAATGTTATTGTTCTCTAAATTTAATTCTTCAAGTGCACTGCATTTTGCCAGTGATCTGGGTATTGCTGACAGTCTGTTATATCTCAGACCAAGACGATTTAAACTGGACAGATTTCCTGTGAACACAAAAAGATTTTTATTTAATGTGATGCGCTTCTCACTGTCCTAAGCTACCAACCAGATATTTATGAATTACTGTGAGAAACTATTTCAGCAAGATCCTTAACTTCTAGTACTAAGGAACAGTATACTATAATCTATCAATTAGGATGAAATTGAAACCAACTCTGTGCCCACTTTTTAGAGAAATAATGAAATACACAACTGTAAGTTAATTTTAAAAATGAATTATTAGAAAATACTGTCATACTTTATTAACAAATTAAACTTTAAATAAGGCCTAATTAAATAACATTAAGTAGTGTATATTATAAATTTATAATAGTAACCCATCTGTATTGATGTGATGATGATTCAACATGGAATAAGTGGTTATATACAAAAATGTACTTGTAATTTTGAAGAAGAAATTTCCAGGGAGTTCCCTGGTGGTGTAGTGGCTTAAGGCTTCGGCGCTGGCACTGTCAGTGCTGCGGCCTGGGTTCGATTCCCAGTCAGGGATACCCACATACCAAAATAAAAAATAAAAAAAAATTAAAATTAAAAAAAAAAGAAAAGAAATTTCCAAATTTTGAAATTGATATTTAAAATATACAATATATAATTATTTTGTGTGATCAGAAAGGTTCAATATTTTCTATGAGTTTAAATATCAACACTCCAAAATTTTTTCTGAAAAGTTGACCTGAAGATAAAAAATGTCAAGATAATTTTTCAAAGGTTACAAAGTGAAAGTTATACTCTTTTATTATCTAAGCATGTATCAGCTTAATCTCAAATTAACCACAACTGAATACATAAAAAAGTAGGGCAGAAAAAATAGGCATTTTGTAGTTTTACTGCCAAGACTATGTACTTGTATATGGCAAGCTACAGGTAAATTACATGAATATGATATCAAATTTAATTTCCCAAACAAAATACACTAGAAAATAAGTACATTTTGATAAAAAAAAAAAAAAAAAGAAACACCCCCCCCCCCCCAAAAAAAAAAACCCAACAGTGATGAGAATATAGTAATTCTCTGTCAAAACTGGCTAATTTCTTTTCTGACTTCAAATTACAACTGCTGATGTAACCTTTTTAGATGGCTCAGGTTTAAATGTCAAAAGTAGACTCTGGTTTTAAATTAAAACAATGTTACCAGTGTTAGAAACTAAGTAAGTAGATATGTCTGTGTCACACGTAACTTTTTGGAGACAACTATTTTGATGCCTTTAAACTTTCAGCAACCTTCTGATGTTTATCTAGTTAAGATGTGGAAGACTTTAAGTTATAATGTTAAGTGAAAATAGCAAGATAAAATTGTACATTGTGTATGATCTCAACAATGTATAAAACACATGCATACAAAACAGGTATTTGTGCATGGTAGAATTACAGAGGACTAAAATATTTTTCTTTCACTTGTCTATATTTTTCGTACTTTTCTATTTTGAGAAGTGGAAAAAACATCTCAATACGTGTATTGCATCATATGGAGAGTACTATGAAAGTGAAGTTTAAACACATAAGAATAAATACACAATTTTAAAAAAACAAGTTCCACTTTTTTGGGGGGTTCCCCCCTCATAAATGGGATCATTCTATATGTCTCACCCTCCCATATAACGAGTCATAGTAAAAATTGATAAACCTCGTTTTATTTAATCTTTGTATTCTATGATATATTTGTACCATTTTCTCTTTAATTATTTCCCAATTTGATGGCATTTATTTCTAATTTTTAAAAAGGAATTCTGTAATGAACTACCTTATTCATATTATCTTTGTATACATGAGAAAGTATTTCTGATATATTGGAGGATACAGATATTTTAAATCGTAATAGATAGTACCACAAGGTTGTATCAGTTTCATTTCCACCCAAAGTGTAGGACAGTGCCCATTTATTTACTCACATCCTTTCAAAAAGGGGAGGGAGGAAAGATATCAATATTTTATATCTTGCCTATTGCATGCCCATGACACTATAGCAAGGCTGGTAAAGGTGGAAATTTTCTTTCAAGCAGCGATAAAGTCTGCTGTAAAGAATTTCAAGGTCTTTTGAACAAATTTTAATTTGCTGTGCATGAAGGTGAAGATAAAAGAGGCAGTCAACCTTAAAAGAAAAACCTGGAAGTAACTAAGAACAACCCTTTCTCTCCTTCATACCACTGCTTTCCCCAGGGAAGAAAGCGGTTCCACTGTAATAAAATGGCTGAAGCACTCACCAAGGGGACCTTTAAAACCCGCCAGAAGAGGGAAGGGCCTGTTAATAGTGCAGAGGCTTGACAACTCTGCTCCATCAACTGACATGCCCCATTCAATCACTGTTCACAGGAACAGCAGACAAACATGCTATTTTAACCACTTTTTATTCTTACTCAAACCTGAAAGCTTTCTCTGATAACAAAGATCAGTGTGGTACCAAAATTCTAAATACTTATCAACTCAAAAGCCCAGTAAATAGAACTAGATTCCTAAAACTTCTCTCCCAAAGACAAAATAACTTTAAATTTCTCACTTAAAATCAGGTTTCTAGATTTCAAAAATTATTTAGTGAAAAAGATGGTGAAATTGACACATAACCTAATACCAAAATCAATGATTATTTTAACAAAAATGGCACCTTTAACTTTCTTAAACATTTTCTTTTTTCATGTGTGTGCAGAAGAGGCTGAATTTTAGAAAAATGTATGTATGAGAATATGCTATTCTAATGAAGAAACTTATGTTTGCAAAGGCTTTACCACTTTCTTGAGAGTATGGGATGTTCAAAGAATCATCCACATTTTGCCAAAATCCTCTGCTCTCCGAAAAAAAAATTTAAAAGGTGAAAAAAAATTAAGGAGGAAATATTAAAACTCTCTTATGCCAGAAAAAAACTTGACATCAGAAGTCTGGCATTTACTGTGATTCACCCCCTGCAGTGGTTTTAACCTCTAACCTCTTTCAATGAGTGGTTTTAACCACAAACTAAACTGCAACCTCGAAATCAAGCCATAGCTTGCTTTAATGTTGAGCCATTGCTACTAAGAAATACAATCAATGGTGCTGAGATTCTGTGCATAAATGGAGGCTGATCACTGCCAATCGCTGGCATTGAGCTTTTAAGTGCTTCATTTTGACTATAAGTTGTTCTGTGCTCCACTTTGACAGGGTGCTTTTTTATGCTGTCAGATTTTTAAAATACAGCAACATCAAATGGCTATGAATGAAAATTACAGGCTTTCAATTTCCACAAATATAATCAGCATCTATAGGTAATTCAGCATAACTTTTGAGTAAGACTCTAACTCAAACAGTCTCAATCTCATATTAACAAAGTAGTAAAAAAATCAGTAGGAAAAAAACACAGTCCTAATGATGAAATAGCAAAGGTATAATGTTTTTCAATATTAAAAAAACTGAAAACATGTTGAAAACCAAGCAATACAAAAATTCTTAAATGTCAAAAACTCCAAAGAATGCTTCTATTAAAACTGAAAACTGGTTAAGCTGTTATATGTAAGCTGCACTGTAATTACCTAAAACCTTACTACTAAAACTCTACTTGTTGATAAAATCATAATTACTATAACATTTCTTCAGAGCCCAGCACAACAAAAAGACCTCTGTGAATTGTTCTATGCTCCAGCCTTGAAGGCAAGGTCTTGTTGCATACTTCTCCCTTTATCTCATTTTGAGGAAATAGAAAGTAAAATATATTTTCCTACTTCAGACACCCCACCCCCACCCTGGTTTCATAAAACCACCAGAGATCTCAGAAGGCTTTAAGATACCAGGTTCATAGGTTTGAAACAAAATGACTGTTGTAATAAAGCTTAGTATTTTCTTCTGTTCATAACTGATTCTTAAATTAGAAAATATTTACATGAAAGAGAAAACACCTTTTATTCTTTAACAGGGTAGACTAATAGTTAAATCAGAGAAACTATAACTATGTTTCTAAGCACTCTCTAGCTGCCCCCTCCCCATTTCCTTCTGCCTCTTCTCCACATCCTGTGAGGTGTCAGTGACCCAGGCTGGCACTGCTCAACCTGGAAGTAAATGTCAGTGATTACTGCTAAGGAGTGATAACTACTCTAAGAATGTTCATGCTAAATAAAGAAAGGGGTAAAATATCTTCATCTACGTATTTTTTAAAAAGAAAGAAAAGAAACAGTAAGAAAATAAAGTGATTTAGGGAAGAGTGATTGTAAGGTGGTAGGGAGAAGATGTGACTTTCAAGTGTGAGTTTAAGGCAAATTTCTCTAGTTGGGGGAAAACAGAGTAAGGCAGCTGCTGCAAGACCAGCATCAACTCTCCCAGATAGGTGCTGCTTTTTTGTTTTTCATTTTAAGTTAAACTAACAAGGAGTAGGCTAGGAAAAAGAGAAAAAGTATTAGAACTATATTCTAATGAAGCTGGCCACTATCTGTTTGGGGTGAATTGCTCTTCTCCAACAAATAAGAGGGAGAATCTTAAAGATCATTTAAGACTGTTGAGATCTGTAACAGACCAAAACCCAAATGTTCAAACTTCTCACCAAATCTCACCCTTGTGCTACATAATCAAAATACTGGGGATAAGAAGAATGAAGAAAATCAAAAGAATTATTTTAACAAGCATGGTACATGATAAATGACTACATTATTATTAAAAATTCCAATAAACATTAGTTATTCACTTTGTCCCATACTTGAAATAACAGCTGCACTCTATTTGCTGACAGCTTTCAAAGCATATGAAAAAAATTAAAACTTTGCATTGTTAATATTTCAGTTCTCATTGATTTCCAATACACACTTGTAATCTGAGAGTGTAGAATGTGCTTGAAGTGAGGCACTTGCGTTATTCTGATATAACATCTTAATCACAAGAGATTAATAATAAAGTAAAATGTTTTCATATTAATAAACACATTGAAAACACAGAAGAATTATTTCTGATGGAACAGAGAAATGTAAAATTAAGAAAACCAGGAGAAAGAATACACGCAGAAGTTACTCTTAGTGAGAGGAAGTGACTTGAAAGGACCCAAGACCTACTAACTGGAAGATTTTATCATCCATCACCACCTATGGCTTTGTTTGCCAGGACAATTCATTTTAGTACCTTAACTGCATCCTCGCTGTAATTGTCATTTAACAAGAAAAGGATACAAACACATTCATAAAATGTTAAATAACAAAATATTGTTAGACTATTTGAGAGTAAGAAAAGGGCTGATTGATGACCATGCTCTATATACATCCATTTGATCTGTTAAAAGAGTAAAGGAAATTATGTGGATACTTAGAAGAAAAGAGTTCTCAGCAAAGTGACCGAAAAGTGCAAAGGCCCACCTGAGGTCTGAACTTGCTTGATACTCTCAAGGAACAATAAAATATCTAGCATCTATATCCTGACAAATACACAGAAACTAAGCATCAATGAGAGGGTTAAGAAGAAAATTTTATAACATTTCAAGCATCTTCAATTTCAGTTCCCCTGTCAGATTTGCAGGAAACAACCTTTATTTTTCTAAGATTGAGCAAGACATTAATTTTATTTTAGACAAGTTACTTTTATAACATGCTTTTATGTGACATTCCACTGAAAAGTGATCATGGTAAGATTAGAGGTATTTATGGATAGATTTTCCGGATAGCCCTCATAAAGGTTACAAACATACAAGAACTAGAAAACGACTATTCATGAACCATTTCTCAGAAAACTACAAGACTGACTTCAGTCAACCAAGAGACAACTGGGGCAACTGTGGCAACAGGACTATTGATGAACATTAAAACCAAAACAAAAATAGAGGTTAGCTAACATAACAAGACACACCATAAATGTTATAAGTCCTGACAATATAACTAACAAAAATTAAGAAGAAAAGAGACTAAAAGGTAGAAGAGTAAATTCACTGATAGACTCATCTATGTCACTTCACTCAACCAAAGTAGAATATACATTTAGTTGCACATGGAATACTAATCCAGATAGGTCAGATACAGAGCCGTAAATTTAAATGATTCAAGAGAATATGTTCTCAACAACAATAAAATTAAATTAGAAATCAGTAACAGAAAGACCCTTGGAAAACTGAAATATTGGGAACTAAGTAACACACTTCTAAATAAACCACAGATCACATAAGAAACAGAAAGGTAAATTAGTATTTCGAACAAAAAAAGGAAAACACAACATATCAGAACTTGTGGGATGCTGCTAAAGCAGTCCCTAAAGGTAAATTTATAGCAATAATGTGTATATGACAAGATCTGAAATCAATGATCTCAAATTTCCACCATATGAAACTAGAAAAAGAACAAATAAAACTCAAAGTAAGCCAATGAAAAGAAATAATAAAGGTCAAAGTAGAAATCAAAGAAATAAAAATCAGAGAAACAATGAGAAAAATCAATAAAACTTTGAGACAATCAATAAAACTGATAAAACTGATATACCTCTAACTGACTGATTAGGAAAAAAAGGGGGGAAGATCTAAGTTACTGATATCAGGAATGAGAAAAGACATCACTATAGATTCTATAGCTATTCAAATATAATAATAGGGAAATATTAGGAATAATTTATGCTGATTAATATGATGAGTTAAATGAAATAGACATGTTTTTACATAATATTTATTATTATACATAAAGGACACAAATGATCAAGTTTGCTCAAGAAAAACAGTGATAACCTAGTGTTGTATCTATTAAAGAAATTTAAATTATTCTGTTAAAATGTTCCTACCAAAAAAAAAAATCTTGACCCAGGTGGCTTCACCAATGAATTTCACCAACTATTAAGGGAGATATAATATCAAATTTATACAATTAAGTAAATTTAATTTTTAAGACTTCTACCCACATGTGTATTTTTTCATTATTTCTTCTTGGTAAGCAATTTCAATCTTATTATCTGGGTTTTTGTTAAGCTGAGACTAATACTATAAAATTATATTAGTCTCTTCACTGTATTACCTCCACTCTCTTTCTTCAATGTCTACCCCTGTCTCTCATAACTTTTTTTCCCACTTATTTTGTATTTTTCTGTCTTTTTGTTCTAGATTATAGGTGACTTCTTCCACTTATCTCATACATCACTATTTTGGTCTTTGGATGTTCATATTTATTTTCTGTTAAATTTATTGGGCAAAGTACTCTAAGAAATATATTCTTTGTTTTCTTTTTCTATCAGCCTAATCCTAATTTACAGATGCAGTAAATATCTTTTCTATGCTATTTTTCTTCTAGGGTCACTTCTCTTTGTTCATCTTGGCCTTTTCAATAGACTGACTTTAAAAAGTGAACAAGAAGAAGTACTTGTGTTTAGTCTCTATTGAACCATAAATCCGATTCTTTTATTTACATAGGAATTTGGTAAAATATTTACTATAAATATTAACAGAACAATTCATTATGTGTTATAAACCATCCTTCCTTTGTGATAAATCTAATCCAATTACTAGTTCACTAGAGTCTGTTGCCACTGCAAATAGTAATGTGATTTAAAGAGCTCTGGGCCAAGAATCAAGACAATATATGTTCTAATGACTAGCTATTATATCCTGAAGAAGTCTAGGATTGCTTTAATGTAAAGAAATAGTTATCACGTAGCCTAAGACAGTCATTATAACTTATTAAAAAATTCCTTAAATAACTGCTTCTGTTTCAAGTAATGGTAGACTAGGTAAGTAATTCAGGCAAACCTTCCCATTGAAAAAAAAACTAAAAACACTTCTAAAGCAAAAATCGGAGAGGTAACAAGATAATGACTAATTACCAGGCCAGAAACCAACTGGGAAACAGAAACAAGGAAAAACAGTGGAGAGGATTTTATCCTGAGTGCACTTTCCTAACTAGAAGATGCAGCTGAAAGGCTAAGGCATGTTTCTGCCAAGAATCAAAATCTAGAGCCTGTTAAGGGTGTAGAGTCTAGTAACAGATATTAGTTGGGATCCTAGTATTAAGTGTGAACTGGAAATAAAACAGCCCTACAATTAGTCTGCAGCCTTCCTCTGAATCATCTGGGAAATGAGAAAAATCTTAAACCTCAAATCATAAATTGATTAAAGAGGTCCTCTAGGTACTGACAGAAGAAAACAAAAATCCTCCCAGAGAAAAATATCATCATAGGCCTCATATGATTTATTAATTTAACTTTGTAAATATTCATTAGAGAAATTATATAAATTAAGTACAGGTATAATTTTTCTAAATAAATATAGTAGCCTTTTACCATATCAGTAACTAAAAAGTTATCTACATTTTTTAAAAATTCCCTTTACTAGTTATATAAATTTATGGGCATTCAGTGTGTTCCACTTTAGCTAAGAAGAGACCACACTCTTTACAATAGCATGCAACATTCTGAAATAAGCAAAAGCAAAAAATGTGCTCATTCTGCAACTTAAGCACAGCAGTAGAGAATCTATACATATAACTTAATAGTCTATCTTCTTTATAATCCAGTTGAGCTCAATTTCCTATTTTTTTTGCCAGGAAATGGAAATAATGATTTCAAAATACTATGTTTTTTAGAAGTTTTACTACTTTGACAATGTTGAATTTTAATCTTTTTGTTTTTATATTATCAAAACAGCCCAAAAAAAGTCTTTTAATGTCCAAATAGCTATAAATGATTACCAATATCTTTCTCCTCTCATACCTATAGTATCTGGGAGGTCTAGTAGTTCATTGTGCTGCAAGTCAAGGTTGGTTATCTGTGTGCAGTTTCCAATCTCCTTTGGAAGGTGTTCAAGTTGATTGTGAGCTACATCCAGCGTAATGAGGTTACATAATTCACCTGTAAATTGACCAAAATAAAAATTTAATAGGAATTATTTAAAAAATATATTAAATAATACTGAAAGAAAAAAATTTCATTTTTCTATATATTCACACTTTTATTTAGTGTATTTAAAAGTTAAAGTGAAACACAAAATCTGAAAATGTCATTTGAAAATAACATCTTACAAACACCAAAACATTATGTTGTACACCTGAAACTAATACACTATAACTCATTTACAGCTCAATTTTTAAAAAATGACATCTGACAGTTAAAATGCTGATTGTAAATGGTTACCAACCAATATTTTATATATATATATATTTTAAGTAACCAATTCAACCACATTTACATTTATATATTCTGTACTTTAAAAAGAGCTTACCAATTTTTAAAACCAAACTCAACACAATAATATCAACTACATCTTGAGTTCAACTGGAGAGTCATCTTCTGTCTCAAAATATATATGCTCTCTTATAGGCGTATCCTGATGTTACAAGTTGAGATTTATAAACCTAAAACTGCTTCTCAATTTGACAGAAAACATACAGAAAATAAGGTATATTTCTCCTCATTCTGGTTGAAAGGCTACATCAACAACGCAGCTTACTCTTAATGTTATTGTCTTCAAAATCTTTATCAGTGATAATATACTGATTCACTAATGATCTTCCTTTTTTTAAAGGCAAAGGCTGGAGATACTGAAAAAAGAAAGATGAGCAAAAACTCTAAAAATTGGGTGTGGGGCACATCATTAAGCCAAAAATAAACATAGCCAAAAAAGAGAAAACAGAGAAATTGGATTTCATCAAAATTAAAAACTTTTGTGAATCAAAGGATACCATCATGAGAGAGAGAAGAGCATCCCACAGAAGGGGAGAAAATATATGCAAATCATATATCTGCTAAGGGATTAATATCCAGAATATATAAAGAATTCCTACAACTTAACGACAATGAAAACCCAATTTAAAAGTGAGCAAAGAGCATGAACAGACATTTCTCCTAAGATGATACCAAAGAAATGATCAATAAACACACAAAAAAATGCTCAGCATTACTAATCATCAGGGTAATGTAAACCAAACCACAATAAGACACCGCTTCACACACATTAGGATGGCTACAATTAAAAAACAGTAAATATCGAATGTTGGCAACGATATAGAGAAATTGGCATCTTTGTACTTTACCTCCAGGAGCCCCACCCCAGATTCCTAGGGTGACACTAAGAGAAAAATGCCCTCTGGCTTCACCCAGGCATACCATATTCAAACTGCAGAAAATCAAAGACAAAATTTTGAAAGAGGCTGAGGAAAAAAACCACCTTACCTACAGAGAAACCAAGGATAAGAATTTAACATTAGACTTCTTTTCAGAAACCAAGTAAGCAATAAAAGAATGGAATGAAGTATGCAAAATGTTGAGAGGAAAAAAAACACCAACATAAAACTCTGTATCCAATGAAATTATCCTTCAAAAGTAAAGGATAAAGATTTTCTGAGATTAAAAAATTGAAGAATTTGTCATAGCAGACCTTCCTTGTAAGAAAGATTAAAAGAAGTTTTCAGAAAGAAGGAAAATGATATAGGTTGGAAACCTGGATCTACATTAAAAAAGCAAGAGCAGTAGAGAAGGAATAAAAAATATTTTATTTTCTTACTCTTAATTGATCTAATGGATAACAGCTTGTTCAAAGTATTAATAGCAACAGTACACTGGGTGATTATAGATTAAGTAAGGATAAATGAAATGAAAGTCAGCAATGTTATAAGATACAGGAAGGAGGAATTGGGAATATTCTGTTATATAGCACCTCACTACCCCTGGAGTGGTATAGTGTTATTATATTTAAAAGTAGACTTATACAGTCTGTAAATACATACTGTAAAACTCCAGGGCAGCCACAGAAATACACACAAACAAAAAAGTTAAAAGAAATATAAATGATATGCTAAAAAGAAACTGGAATAATACAAAATGCTCAATTATAACCAGATAAGGCAGAAAAATGATGAAAGGTGAAAAATTAAAAATTCAACTAAATGAAAATAGTTACAAATTATAGCTGATATTAATCCAACTAAATCAATAAACAATTTAAATATGAATAATCTAAATTCACCAAATAAAGGCAGACTGAGGAATGGATAAAAAAACAAAACCCAATTCCTATGTTATCTTCAAAAATCCCACTTTAAATACAGACAGAGGTAGATTAAAAGTAAAAGGATGGAGAAAGACTTAAGTTAATGTTAATCAAAAGGAAGCTGGAATAGCTATATTAATTTCAGACAAAGTTGACTTCAAAGCAAGGAAAATTATTAGGGACACAGAAAGCATTACATAAAGATAAATGAAAGAATTCTCTGAGACATAATCGTTAAAGTGTATGCAACTGCTTATCACCTCCATATCTAGTACAGTGCTTACTTAGTATATAGCACCATGTAATCTGAAAGAATAAGTGAAGAAAAAAATAAATTTGGATTCTAATACTCTTCATGCCATAAGTAATAAGATTTTTTAAAATATATTACCTTTTCCAATAAATACTTGAAGTGGTTTTAGTTCCCACTAAAGTTACTTCCACTACTCTAAAGGAAAATGCATAAATCCAAAAGTATATAACAAGGGTGCCAAAAACATGTATACACATTTTAAAAGATGTTATATCTATGTATTACATAAATACTCATGGTAACCACTTTGAGCACCTCTTGTAGTTGCATTAGTCAAATGTAACTTGTATTCATCTTTTGTTATCAGTATGTAATGAGTGTTATAATTTTAATAGTTTTTTCCTTCTCAATATGTGTATACATGTTTTTGGCACCCTCTGAGAATCCAAACAAGTTAACTCACTGGGAACAGCTGTATTTAACTCATGTCAATTATTTCTACATTCAGGAATTCTCAACTTTAGTACTATGATATTTTGCTGTGGGAGGCTGTCCTGTGCATAAGCAGCATCTCTGGCCTTTACCCATGACATGCCAAGAGCATCTCCCACCAAGTCATGACAATCAAAACTGTCTCCAGATATTAATAAATGTCTTCCGTTTAACACTGCCAAAATTGTCCCCTACTGAGAATCATTGCTATGTTGGAACAAGACAGTTCAATACTATCTAATTCTTCACTTTTCAAGAGAAGCTGGAGATCTAGATTTTCATGTAAAACTCTTCTAATGCGTAAATGCTAACAACTAATCCTTATGCTAAAACAGAACAAAAACACTGCATTACCAAACATATCTCTAGGCTTTTTTCACTATTCAGGATGCCAGTAAGACATTTCTGAACATAGAAACAGATTAACTACCATATCTAAGGACAGGAACTTGCATAGGACTAATATTAAAACTAAAAAGAGTTGTGTTTTCAAAAAGCAGAATATAATCACCTAGACTCAAATTAAGTTTAACTCCCTTTTATGTAAATCACCATATAACTGAATTATTTATTTTGAGCATATACTGTCTCCAGAATGTCATCCTCCAGTAACTCTGCAAAGTCATGTTAATACTGACACAACATGAACAGTGTCATCTAATAACACTAATACATCTTTTTCACAATCTAATAGTAATTCCCCGAAAAGTTTTGAAAATGCTTAAAACTCAGGAAATGAGATGTAATATATTTAACAGAATCAGCACACAAAAATAACATGATTTTAAAATTTGATCTGTTAGTGCATGAAATACAATAAATTCACAACTAAATTATATATATATATGTGTGTGTGTGTGTATATGTGTGTGTGTGTGTGTGTGTGTGTGTGTATATATATATATATATAATGAATTAAATTGGAAAATTTTTTAGATTTTTCCCAAAAATCCATGTATAAATTTTAAGTGACTAATGAAGAACATTTTCTCTTAAGAACTTTGAATTTTCTTTAGTCCAATGAAAAAGATCTAATAAATGTCAGGAAAACTTATCATCTATAAAAACATAGTTTCTATGAAAATCTAAAATATTTTCCAAACTAATCCAAAATTTCCTATTTAATGCAATGAACAAAACGCTCTCAGTGCTGGGTAAAACAAACTGAAATTTAAGATCTCTCTTTCTTTAGAGATAGACCTCTAAATTGCCCAAGCTTCTCTTGTTCAGATTCAAATAATCAGTAACATCTGAAAATTCTGAATATACTATAAATTCTGTACTAGACAAGACTATGCTAGGATAAGAGCCTATGTTCTGATTTGCAAGGGATAAATATTAAATATTTAAGAAATTCATGAAATACTTTCACACTATTTACTATTTACATATTCTGCCCAGTTATATAGTACTTTTCAACATTTGTTCCACCATATGATCCAAGTATTATGAAAAAATGAAATATAAGTCCATTTGTGATGGCTCTAAAGGACAATAATCAAAGTGTTAACAAGTGACTTGTCTCTGGTTTGGTTTAAGTGCAGTTTTTGTTTTCTATCTTACACATTTGTATTTTGTGATTTTTGTTTTTGCACATCTTTTAATTCAAAGAGAAAAAAATGCAGATTTAAGAGGTAACACTAGCAATCTCTCCTACACTCTGCATGGAAAAGCATTTTCTGACCCATAAATAGAAGTTTCTTGTCTGTGCAGCAGATGTATCTTTTAGTGAAAATGAATACATTATGCTATATTGATGACATCAGCCATTAATGTTATGAATCTTATGACTCATGTCACATACTTGCTGAGCAATCTTTTGATTTTTAAATTTGAGGTCCCACATAGATTTGCCTAGAGAGGATGCTAACTTCATTCATCATTCATCCTTTCTATTATACAAATGTTTATTAAGCATCTACCATATGCTAGACACTATTCTAGGGGCTGAAGAATACAAGAGGAAAATAAAAAGAGACAAAATTCCTGCCTTCATAAAACTAATATTCTAATAAGGAAAAAATATACAAATTAATATATGATCAAGGTGAGAAAGTATTAAGAGCTATGAAATAAAATAATGCAGGCTAAGAGTAAGAGTGTGATGAGGGAAGGAGAAATTAGAGGTGTTGATAACAGACAGGAAAAGCACCCCTGATGAAGTAGCATTTGAGAACAGACCTGAATAATGGGAGAGGGATGAAACAATGGTACTGTGTGTGGGGAGGGTGTTCCAGGCTGAGTGAACAGTGAACACAGACTCTGAGACAAGAGTCTAGTTCAAAATACAACAGAAGGTCAATGTGGCTGAAGTAATGAATAAAGTGGTAGGAGACTGAAGTAGCCAGGAGCTAAGAACTTCAGCATTGACTAAGGAGGCTTGGTGAGGGTAAGAAGAGTGCTTTTTTATTTTTAGAGTAGTTTTATGTTTATAGAAAAACTGCACAGAAAGTAGAGAGCTTCCATATAACCTCTTCCCCATACACAGTTTCCCTTATTCTTAACATCTTGCACTAGGTGATACTATACTTTTGTTACAGGTGATGAACCAATACAATTTACCATCACCATCACCATTATTATTATTATTAATTAAAAGTCCATATTTTACTCTAGTATTCACTCTGTGTTGTCCAGTTCTATAGGCTTTGATAAATGCATATTACCATGCATCCATCGTCACAGTATCATACAGAATAGTTTCACTGCCCTAAAAATCCCTGGTACTTCACTATTTATTCATCTCTCTCTCCCTCTCCCAGAGGCCCTAGCAATCACTGACCATTTTACTTTTGCCTTTTACAGGATGTTATATAGCTGGAATCATATAATATGTAGCCTTTTCAAACTGGCTTCTTTCATTTAGCAACATGCATTTAAGGTTCCTCCATGTCTTCCTGTGGTTTAATCATCTTTTTATCACTGAACAATGAATACTTCATTGTGTGGGTACCACTGTTGTTTATCCATTCATTTACTGAAGTATATCTTGGTTGCTTTCAATTTTTAGCAATTATGAGTAAAACAGTTCAAAACATTTTGTGTGCAGTTTTTTGTATGGACAAGTTTTCAATTCATTTGGGTAAATAACTAAGAGTATGACTGATGCATTCTATGGGAAGTGTATGCTTAGCTTTATAAAAAAACTGCCAGCTGCCTTCCAAAATAAATGTATTATATCATTTTGCATTCCCACTAGTAATGAATGAGTTTGCACCAGCATTTGGTGTTGTCAATGTTTTGGATTTTAGCCATTCTAATAAATATATAGTAATGGTGGCTGTACTTAAAGTTTTTATAGGATATAAGGTAGCTTCGTGGAAAATCAGTAACGTGAGATTGTTTGCCCACAAAAAGCTTAGAATCCAACTTCGGAAAAATAACATCTACATAAAAATATAATAAAAAGCAGAATGTTGTAAACATAAAGCAGGAGTTATATAAACATACACCAAGTGATGGGTAAACAGAGAAGCAAGATTCTGACTGGGTGGGTTGGGGAAAGCTAGACTTTAAAAGATGGTAAGGAACCACATATACTTGTATATTCCAAGAAAAAGAATATGAGGAAAACAGGAGGCAAAGAAACAATCACGAGCCCAGCAATTCTTTTGCTAGGTATAAATTCAACGAAAATGAGTCTGTATGTTTACCAAAAAGCTTGTATTACAGTAACTTAGTAGTACTATTTGTGGTAGTCTCAAATTCAGAACTATCAAACAGTAAAATGGATAAACTGTGGCATATTCACACTATGAAATATTATGCAGTAATGAGAATGAACACTCTCTAAGGTACACATACCAATATGATGAACAATGCCAAGTGGAAGAAGTCAAACACAAAAATATGTATATGTTATGATTCCATTTACATTAAAACAAAGAAAATGTATGTTGGGAGAAGTCGGGATACTAGGTTACCCTTTTCTGGAAATAATGATTGAAAGAGGGGTTTCCTGGATATTCTTGATGTTCCATTTTTTAACTTGGATACTGAATACATAATTTCCAAACAACCTGAGTTGTACATTTATGACTCATCAATAAAAAGTAAAAACAAACAAACCAATCTGTGGTCTAAGCCCCTGCTTTTGAACCTAGTTTAATCCAAACCATAGAAGAGAAACAGAAAAAGGATTTTTTAAGTCCATATTAAATTCATAATCCTCAACACATTTTAGTAAAATACGGTTTTTTTCTCTATGGAAGTTCCCTAAAGTCTAATTCCATTTGAAAAATTTACTTTCCTTTTGTCTTGTCTTTAGGGGAGGCAAACATTGCAGGCTGTATCCAAGACTTAATTATTTTAAACATGACATCCAGACAATGAAGCATGCTGGACATATCCCTCCTCAAATGTGACCACACTAACTAATCTCATGTTGAAATTCTTCCTGCTGTTTCTCTAAAGCAATAGTATCTCCCAGGTTACACTAATATATTAAACTCATTTTCATTTTGTAATACAGAAAGACAGTATTTCACATACAAAAGCAGTGTGGCATATGGCCCCTGGCATCCAAAAGTTAGATAGTTGGGATGTATTAATAAAACTAACATTCATGAAACAACAGAAGGGCAATTTTAGGAGAAGAGTATTTTTTTCCCCTTTTGGAGAATACAAGAAATTAAAATGCTTAAATACCAAATTCCTGATGATTACTTTTCCAAGCTCCCTATTTTTTCATTTTATTTTAGAATAATCTTGGACTTTTATTATGTAAAAATATTTTATATATGACTTTTCAGAATAGAAGCTTAATGAATATTTGATTAAATAAATGACAAAACTAAATCTGTAAGGTTCAACCAGTAACAAAGGAACATTATTATACAAACATTTGAATATATTATATCCCTAAAACATAACAGAAGATAAATTATTCCTATAAGAACATTAACTGTCAGTCAGTCAGACAAAAAAATTCTTCTGTGCATGTTCTCTTTACCAGGCACAATACTAGACACTAAATATACAAAGAGACTACAATACACTAAATACTTATTCTCATGAAACTTTTAAAAGTAAACTACATTAAATTTAAATAGTATAAACGCTTCAATTAAGACAAAAACTGTAAAGACAGGATAAAACGTACCACACCTAACTATATATGCTATCTACAAAAAACCATTATTTAAATATAAAGGCATAGAACAGTGAAAATAAAGGATGGAAAAAAGATATACAATGTAAGCACCAATCAATAAGAAAGCTGGAATAGCAGTAATTAATATCAAGTAAAAAATAATTTAGAAAAAGAAATATTACTAGGACTATTACCAGAGATAGGCCTCATCAAAAAGAAAATAAATAAAATGTTAAGTATATACTCATATACAATTAACAGTTTAAAATAGAAGAAGCAAAAAATAATAGCACTAATGGGAAAAAGACAAATCTATCATAGTTGGATATTCCAACAGTCATTTCTCACTAATTGACAGGAAATTAGTAGGAATCAAGAAGAAATGAATAACATTATCCACCAACTTGACCTTGCTCAAAAAAAAAAAAAACAACAAAAACAACAACAAAAAACACCAACAGCATAATGCACATTCTTTTCAACCGCATATCGAACATTTACCAAGACAGACCATATTTTATAAATCAACAACAAAAAAAAAAAAATCTGAAAACCTCTCTCAAATACTGGAAATTGAGCAATTCACTTCTAAATAATCCATAAGTGAGAGAGTAGCAAGAGATATTTAGAAAATACTTTGAACTTAACAATAATGAAGACAGAACATATTTAAATGGTGTGCTGCTACAAAAATAATGGTTGGGGGGGAGATTTATAGCTATAAACGCTCACATAGTTAACTGACCCTTGAAAAGCATGGAGGGGAGGTGCCAAGGGGAGCCAACCCCAGCGTAGTAAAAACAATCAACGTAAAATTTTGACTCCCCCAAAACTTACCTACAGTCGTCCCTGGGTACCCTGGACCTCCACGGATACTCTGTGCCCTTATATAAAATGGCACAGAAATGTGCATGGCTGGTCCCCCACACCCACAGATTTCCAAACACAGATAGAAAATACTGTTCTCCACCCACGGTTGGCTGAACCCCTGCATGTGAAACCCAGGGGGATGGAGGGCCGACAGGGTATTTGCGGAAAAAATCCACAAATAAAATGCATCCAAGTGGTTCAAACCCATGTTGTTCAAGGGTCAACAGCATAATGAAAAGAAGGAAAGTCTGAAATCAGTCTAACAACAAGAAAGAAGAGCATGTTAAACTTAACATAATAAGCAACTAAATATTAAAGAGCACAAAACCAAACAACAAAAAAGGAAAACAGAAAGCTATTAGGAAAAAAACTTGAAAAGACTGGTACAATTATATACCTCTCGCCAGACTGATTAAGCAAAGAAAAACAGACCCAAATTACCAATATCAGAAATGAAAGGACACAATTATATATATATTATATACATTAAAAGAATAATAAAGAACTGCTATGAATATTATGTCAAAACTATCAAATCACATAAAACATGCTTCTTGACAGATTCAAACTACCAAAATTCAACTGAGCACAGAAAACCCAAATATAACTCTGTATCTATTAATTAAGTTAAATTAGTCATTAAAATCTTTCCTACAAAGAATACCCTAGTCCCAGATTGCATAACTGATCATTCTTCTAAACATTTGAGAAAATAATACTAATTCTGTGCAAACTCTTCCAAAACACAAAAGGGGAACACTTCCCAACTCATACTACGATGTGAAGCTAACATGTCAAACCATTACAAAAAAAAATTACAAATTAATATCCATGATGAATACAGATACAAAAATCCTTAACAGAATTTTAGTAAATGAAATCTAGCAACATATGAAAAGGCCCTATTACAATGTACCTAGTAGGCACTCAAACATTGGTAAATGAACAATTTAGGTTTGTTTCATAAATTGTGACCTTCTCTATAGTACCATTTGACTCACATTAAGCCTGCTTACATTTTGAAAATAATTCTTGTTCCTGAACTTACAGGGATTATTTTTTCAAACATTCAAAGCTTAGTTCTATAAAAATCACATCAAATCTTACTAAAATTCATTTTAAAACTTTGTAATTAACAAGGGCTGGAAATACCTATTACATAAACTTGAATAGATTTAAGGACTTAGGTCAGAATTTAAACCTTATTTAAATTTGTGTTATATAGGCTTAATTTCCCTTTAAATTGCGAAGACTTCAGTAGCTCTTCTAATCAATGGCTTCTGCAACTAAGCAACATGGACAAAGTGTCTACATTCCTTTGAATGTGTAGAATGCTGTCATTAGAATACAATAATTGTCCTATTTCCCACACCTCAGCAGTATGGGAAGTCAATGGCATCGGGATCCTATCAAATCCTTCTCAAATGGCTCAAGTGCTATTTTCTCTGTTCTCCTACTGCCTCCTTCAGCAATAATTAACTTTTCTAGGTTTTTGTTGTTTAATGAAAAATATAACAATTTAATAACAATAAACTAACCGTTTGCTTCTAGGTTTCTAAGATTTCATACTGAATCCCAGTCAAAAGGAGTTATTGATTAACAACTGTAAATTCCCTTTCCTGATTTCTTTTTCCTATTACACTAAGTTACTTATTAACACTTGTACAAAATACTCGAACGGGATCATTAAGTAATGTTGCATAGACCACGAAAGCAACTGTATCATCCCTGGCAGTCCTGGGAGAATTTCAAACATATTAGAGCCTAAGGTTACAATTTGAGTTAATGCTGAAAAACAGGTCATAGTATTGGGCTTCATTAAATTTACTTCAAGCCATATTTATTGAAAATCCACATTTATTGTCTATAATAGTTCACAGAAAATTACATAATCTCTAAGATCTTTCCTTCAACTTTAAAAAGGCTCATTCCTTGTTTATAGATAGATTATATGCATTTATTATATATTGACTATGTATCACTTGATTTATAAAATATAACACTCCTGTACTGCAGCATAGTAGGGAATCAATTTTTACTTCAATAAATGTTACTAATTCAAATTGGTAAAAAACAACTCCTGATTCTACTTTCCCATCTCTGAATGCTATGAGAGCTGTTTTTTAAATGGATAAAAACAATCTGGGTTCTCCAAAAGCATCCACTTTAACATATCAGATCATTCCCCTAAGTCATCGGTTCCCAAATGGCAGTAAGCATACCCACAGAGGTACCGTCTGGGCCATTCAAAAATACAAGAAAAATAATCAGTAATGGTGAAAAAACAAGTAAAGGAAAAAAATGCAAAATGTCAGTTATAGAACAATAAATGTTAAGTATGAATCACCATTAATGGAGAAACTTCAAAATTAGTTCACATTAGCAAATGATGACTGCTGGGTGTGTGGCTAAGAACACTTTCCCCCAAACCGCTCTTCAACCAATTATTACAGTTTCAGACAATCCATTTGCGAGGTTTCTAGAACTTGGCCAAACATATAAATACATCTGTAGCCAGATTGTTTGATTAATTTCATTACTGACTTAGTAAAAGTAATCATGATTCGAGTAGTTTTTTTTCTTTTTACTTAATGCTTAACATAGTTACAGTTATTGTCAGTGATTTTTCAACGTGTCAGTTATGGATCAGTGGTTGAAAACAGAAACGGTTAAAACCCAAAACTTGATGTGGATAATAACCCATCACAAAGTCCTTCTCAATATGTGTCTGCAGCTACAAGTACACCCACACCGGGACACAGTAAAAAGGTGCATGCCTCAGATACTACACAGAAGAAAAGGAAATACTCTGAAGGGTATATTAAATATGGGGTTGTATTTGTAGGGGGTAATAACTGCCCTAAGCCTTTGTGTGTTGTGTGGGCGAAATATCATCCAACGGTTGCATGAAACCCTCTCTCTTCGTGGGACATTTAGAAACTAAACATCCTATGTATAAAAACAAATACATTATTTTTGGTGTTTAGAAAAGCATCCAACTGCTACTTCATACATGTCAGACAAGAAAATGAGAATGCAGTTGAGGCTTCATACTGTAGTGCTTATCACATAGCTAAACGTGGTAAAAAAAAAAACACATAGTAGATAGAATTAGAAAAAGTAAATTCTTTCCCATGCAGGTTGACAAAAGTATAGATGTTGCTGATTTATCTGTTTTGCTCATCATTGCGAGGTACTTGGTATGAAACGAAATTGAGGAAAACCTGTTGCTTTGTTACCCAGTGACAAGAGCATTATCACAGGCAAAGATTTTTAATGCAATCAATGGTTATTTCATTGAAAAGGACATTAGTTGGTGGAATTGTTGTGGTGTGTGCACTGAGGGAGGCAAGCCTATGTCAGGATGTTTTACAGGCCTACACAGCCGAATTAAAGAAGTAGCTCCCCGTGTACCATGGAGTCACCGCTGCATTCGTATACAAAGTCTTGCATCCAAGCCTCTTCCTAGTGAATTGACAGATGCTCTTGATGAGGCTGTAAAAGTTGTAAATCTTATTAAGTCATAACCCTTGTGCGAAGAAGTGAACAGTTTCACAGCATGTTACTTTTGCAGATTGAGGTAAGGTGCTATCTCGTGGCAAAGTGCTTACACGGATATTTGAACTTAGGCATGAAGTCCAGGTATTTTTGAAGACCATCATTTCCCTTTTTCTCCAAATTTCGGGACAGTGATAAGCTTCAAAGTCCTGCATATTTATCAGATATTTTTCTAGAAATAAACACACTCAACTTGGGACTTCAAAACAGCTCAATCACTATATTCAAAGTAGCTGACAAAACTGAGTCAATGATTTAAAAACTGGACTTCTGGAAAACATGTACTGAAAGAGGTCAACCAAAAGTTTTTGAAACTACACACCTTCTTATCTGAGAATGACCTGCACCTATCCCAAAACGTGAAAGAGAATGTTGTAAGTCACTTGAAAGGTCTTAAATTGTCCTTTTATAAGTATTTCCTCAACATGGAAAAGAAAACAACTGGAGTGAAGATCCCTTCCATGAAGAATTATTCAAAGAAGCTAAACTATCAATCAATGAAAAAAAGCAGTTCATTGAACATTCAACTGATTCTTCTTTAAATTCTGATTTTAAAAGAAAGCATCTTATTACCTCCTGGGAAGATGTCAGTGAGGAATGCGAACAGCTCAGTGAGAAGTCACTCAAATACCTCTTACCATTTACTGATACTGAACTAGTGGAGACAGCTTTGTCTTCTAACACCTTCATAAAAAATAAGTACCGCAGCAACCTTAATGAGAGTCCAGATTTAAGACTTTATCTTGCATCTTTGAGCCTAATTTCAAGAAACTAAATGCATCAAAGCAAGCCCAACGATCTCACTAACAATGTTTCAATGTGCTAGTGATCTGCATAACGATTATTACTGACTTTTCAGATACCACAAATAAAGAATATTAATAATAAATTAAAAGTCTGTTAAATACTTGATCATTATCAATAGTTAACTGTTACAAATATTGTAAAATTAAATCTGTGGTTTGTACTTTTAGTGTAGTAATTTTTCTTTCCTAATTTATTACCTCATTTATACTATTTTACATTAAAGACAGGCACTGAACGAAAGTGTCAATATTTAAAAACAGCTGTTTTAAATACAAGGGATACAATTTATAGAAATGGTTTTAAAAGAGGTACACAAGTGGAAAAAGGTTGGGAACCACTGCCCTAAGCCAAAAGAGTTATTTTTAGGAATTCAAGTGACACTGCATATGCCATAAATGACTAGCATTTTTTTGAACATACAATGTAGGAAGAATAGATTTTTTTTTAAAATCCCCCTAACTTAACTGTTTTGTAGAGAATAATAAATAAGGGGGAACTTTTAAAGAAAGGGAAATCCTAAACTAGGCCAAAACTCAATGAAGAAAAATAAATTGTGGCAATATTAGTAAGAAAGAAGGAGCTTAATTCTGGTTTCAAAGAGTAACCATTTCCTTCCTAGAAGAATAAAATTCTTTAAAACTTCATTGTCCAGAGTTTCCTGTACTATATTGATTATTCAAACTGAGTACCTGATGGCTCTCTCTCTAATCCACCCAGGCAAAAATAGTTTTTTTACAAAAATCGTATCTCTAACATGAAACTCAAAGGAACCAATCTGGATTGGGAAAAGAGAGTGGTTATTTCCTCTTTTCCCTGAAAACATGATTTCTTGATTCTCTTGGTGTACAATGAAGAGTCTCTTTCAAGATTACAAATGGTGAAAGTCTGTGTGGGCAGATAGACTGTAACACTGCCCTCTAAAAGGAAGCAATAACTAAGGTTTCCATCTATCTGCTTAACACAAGAAGACATGCCTTATACAAAAGGAGAAAAGTAAATGAACATTAGCAAGAGTTTTCCTGCCTACTCTCCAATATTTTCTCTGGCTCTTCATTTGCTTACACTTAGTGTCTATTCAGCATCACTTTACTGTTTTCTGCCAGCATTCACTCATGTGAATATTTATCACTGTCATCAAATCACATGGCATTAATAAAGATGTCATTAATGCTTAAAAAGATAGAGGTTCTGGGAGTTCTCTGATGGTGTAGTGGCTTAAGGCTTCAGCGATGGCGCTGTCAGCGCTGCGGCCTGGGTTCGATTCCCAGCCAGGGAGCTACCCACATACCAAAAAGCAAAAAAAAAAAAAAAAAATAGAGGTTCTGATGTGAGTATAATTTCCCTAAAACCTTGTGTAACGGTTAAATTCCTAATACATTGTTTAAACTAAATAGTAGGCTATATTTCAAAAACTTCTAATTTCTCACATTCCTCAAATACACTGCTGAACCCAAACTGGATGGCACAGTTGAAAGTAGTATACTCATAAAACAGAATAATAAGCATTTACTATGCAAAATATAAATCTAAGACATGTATCTATAATAATGTAGATCTAATATGTATAAATAGAAGTTTAACAAAATGATAATTAGTACATATTTTAGATTGTAAATTCTCTTACGGGTTTCAGCTATAAGTTAAATTATATTATAGGTATGTAACACTTTAAGAAATGTCAAATTTCCCATTTTACTTGATTTTGTGTCTGGGTCTTATTTTGTAAACATTCTCAAAGAAGCTTAGAATTTTAGGGATTTTATTTTAAAATCAGTAAAGCAAGATCTACATCACAGAAAATAACTATTTCTCTTTTTTCTTTATAATGAAAGATAGTTTTCAAGAGTTAAGAACAAGTCTATAGTGAGCAGAGAACGGCAAATCAAAACCGCAGCAGAATACCACTTCACACTTAGAGAATGGCTATAATAAAAAGACAGGTAATAACAAGGATGTTGAGGACGTAGAGAAATTGGAACCCTCATACACCGCTGGTGGGAATGCAAATGGTGCAGCCACTTAGGAAAACAATCCAGTAGTTTCTCAGTGTTAAATATAAGCGTTACCACATGATTCAATAATTCCATTTCTAGGTATACACCCAAGAGAAATGAAAACAAATGTCTACACAAAAACTTATACAAAAGTGTTCATAATAATTTTATTGATAAAATCCAGAAAGTGGAAACAACTCAAATGGTCAACACAACTGATGAATATATAAATAAAATGTAGTCTATCCCTGTAATAGAATATATTCAGAAATAAAAAGAAATGAAGTACTGATACATGTTACAACCTGGATGGATTTTGAAAATGTTATGCTGAGTGAAAGAAGTCAATAACGAAGACTACATTTTGTATGATTCCATTTACATGAAATGTACAAAACAGAAAAATCTATAGAAACAGAAAGTAGATTAACATTTGCCTAGGGCTAAGGAGAAAACAGTAATGTGGTGACTGTTAAAGGGTGTAGAATTTCTTTTTAGAGTGAAAAATGTTCTAAAATAGTTTGTGATGGTTGTACAACTTCATGAACATGCTAAAAACCATTGTATTATACACTTTAAATGCATGAACTGTATGGTATATGAATTATATCTCAATTAAGCTGCTAATATCCTCCTCCAACAAAAAATAAAAATCAAATGCAATGGCTTTCAACTGCAGCTACACACAGAATAGCCTAGTTTATTCTTCAAAAGTACAGATCCCCCAAAGCTGCCAGACCACTAAATCATAATCTTTGAGGGTGTAACCCACTTTTTAGACAGTAGGGACAGTACAGTGAGATGTAGGTTCAAATTCTGACTCTACCAACTAACTTCCTAGCTGCATGATCTTCAGGAAATTACCTCATCTCTCTCCATTTGCAGTTCCTTCAGTACAAAGGAGGGAGAAGTACCTATTTCATTGAGTTACTGTAAGAATTTAATAAGAAAATATAGGTAAAGTATACATGTACAGAACACTGCATGGCACATTACATATTGTGCTCAAACAACAACTACTCTTATTAATACAATTATGTTTTTACAGGACCTTTATTTTCTTGTTCCCTATGGGGAAACAGATAATGCAGACTTTTGCAATGTTTGCCCCAAATCCATCATCTAAGTTAAACCTTATAAATCGTAACTTCTTGTAAGAAATATTAAGTTTTATATTTAAAGCAGTTTACTTTCTATGATGCACTGCTTGGAATAAAATAAATAACATTTATGAAGTCAGCAGTTTTATAGAAACTACAACAAACTTTAATAATGATGGGAGGGTGCTCATTTAAAAAGAAATTCTATGGTTATTTTTTAAATCACAAATTTAGGAATAAAGATCAAAACTTAGGTAGCCACAAATATCAACCATTTAATAAAATTAACCAATTTAAAAATATACTCACTCTTTTATTACAAATGTTTAAATAACTATATGCTCAAAAACAACTGAAACTTAAAATCCTGTGAAATAATTTCTTGTGTAAGAAATGTGTGTTCTTAATTCCCAGGTAATATGATAACATCTCTACAGAAAAAAAAAACAACAACCTTAAAGAGAGACTTCATATGAATTAAAGCCAAAGTTTTAGGGTGGAGTACAATACATACACAAAACAACAAGAACAAAGACAGGAAATAACATTTTTTTATTTCTATATAAAAAGCCCAGCATTTCTTTCTCCAATAGCCTATAGTTCTATTCCACAATGATCCATACATACAAATTTTGACTGACTCTGGTATGAAATCAAGCCATTCAATAACCACATCCCTACCTGAAGACATGGAAAGGAGCATTTCCATTCAAATTCCTGGAAATATTTTAATATCTCATGAGTGAGTCATACCTTGTAAGTACAGGGCATTGCTTGAAAAAAAGCTATCAAGAATTTTCTAAGTATATTTAATTAAACCATAATTAAACTAAGATTTTAAGTGTCTGGTTAAAGTTAAATGCAGAACACCATATCTAAAAGTTAAGCAACAATGTATGTTATTTAATTCACCTGTTTCATTAAGAATAAATTAGCCTTTTGTACAATAGGCAAAACTTTCCTTAAAATGTTGCATAATCAATTTTTATATCAATTTTTAAAAATCTTATAAAAAGGGTGCACAGATATAACACCTTAATTAATTTCCCAAAATTGTTTAAGTCAATGATTTACTATATTCCAAATGTTCCTAAAATTTTTCCATAATTAAAAATATTAAACATTAATTTTCTTTTTACTGACTTGTTTACAATGTATTTTTCCTATTTTTTATCCTGCCACCATTCTTTTAAAAACAATTTTGTTTTAGATGCAAAAACTGGAATGAAATCTACCAAGATGCTAACAATATTGCATTTACTATAGGAGACTTCTACTTTTACAGAAAAGAATACAGTTCTTGGATTGATTTTAAGGAACATGCGAGTGCTTTAAAATGAAAAAAAATTCTTTAATTTTCATATGATACTATTTCACAAGACTCTGATATACCAATCTTTTGTAGTAACTTAGGAAGAATAATGACGTAAATTTAAACAAACATTTTTCAGGTAAAGAAGGGAAAGTTACAGAATAGAAAAATGTAAATGTAGCCTTAAAGCATCTAATAAAATTATACCTGTAAATCCTTTAAAAATAGGTGGCAATAACTTAAAACTTAGGCAAACATCTTTTCTGCTTCAAATTCACTAAATCAAAGACAAAGCCCAAGTACGTCTATATTTTAACTCATTAAGTCAATAAAGTATCTCAAACCACATACTAATATTGCTAAAACTGAATAATTAAAGTAAACCATAAGAAGATGGAATTTAGGAACCAGTATCAGGTATTTTCTGATAATGCAAAGCATTCAACTAAATTATTCAGCATAAAAGTACTACAAATAGTAACAGTAAACCGAGGCTTCTTACCAATTTCAGCAGGTAGTTGTTTGATTTTGTTCTCTCGAATGCTAAGCATGCTGAGTTTTGACAGGTTTTTGATGTCCTTTTCCACAGTAGTTATACGATTAAAGCGAAGGTAAAGAGTGGTGAGAGAATCTAGTCTATATACCACTGAAGGAATTTCTCTCAGTTTATTATGCCGTAAATCAAGCATCCGCAGCTTCTTCAAGTTATCAAGAGAGTCAGGCAAACTGGTAAGTGAATTTTCACTTAGAGCCAGTGTCATGAGATTTACTAGACAGCCCACTTCTGCTGGAAGGGACTGCAATTTGTTGCTATATAAATAAAGTTCTGTTAATTGAGTCAACTCTTTGATTGATGATGGCAATATGTGTATAGACCTCTTGGATAAGTCCAAACGCATTGAATTCTCTTCCCGACATTTGTTGAGCTCTTTAATCACCTCTGCATTGCTAGATTTTTTTCTAGTCCCAGGTGCTGGATTTGGTCGTTTGATCGTATTATCAACTGAAAAAGCCACCCCTGGCTGAGCAGCACTGGAGTCCTTCTTTCCATCTTTGGCATCTTTTCCTTTGGTCTTAGGTTCTTTTTCTTTGCTCTCTCTCCCAAATCCTCCAGAGGCTTTTGCCTCCTTTTCTCTTTCCTTGGCTGATGGTACTTTGGGATCTTTCTCTTTAGAGTCTTTTTCTTTTCCTAAACTACTACTCATGGTGACTCAAGCTTGGACAAAAACTACATGAACTCCTTCTATTTTATTGCCAACAGTAGTAACTGGAATTTAATGAAGAAGAAACAAAGATCCTGGAGAATCAAAAACAGGTGCTGGCTTGAAGAAGTAGTCACCATGGAGTAACAGCCATCTGTTACATGTTGGCTCTAAAAGCACTATGCCTAGTTCTGGTAACTCATTCCAACTGGTAAAATGGTGCTGGGCAATCAATGATTCATTAGAATTCCTGAAATACAATACAGAGAGAGTATTAATACTTTAGATTATGATTTACATTAAGCAATGGGCTGTGAAAAACAATCTTACTGATAATTTTGCCATTTTCCTATGACTTGATAACAGTATTTACTGAACTGTTATGCAAAGTATATTGAAAAACTATAAAAATTAATAAGGCCAACCCTATCTTCAAAGTATTATATTTACACTGTAACAGGAAGAGGTGTACAGTAAAATAAGTGTACAAATTACTACAGTACAAAGCTTTGAAAGAGCTGAAAAGGAGAAGTCACAGCAGCAACTAATGTTTGAACGCGTTCTATGAACAAGCACTATTGTAAGGAACTTACAAATATTAATTTAATACATTTAACAGCCCTATGAGATAAACTGTTGTCCCCATTTTATACATACATTAAAGCATGAAAATATTTTTAAGTAGCTTTGTGATCTTGGAAAAAGTGACAGAACTGAGATTCCAATGTAGGTGGTATATATCCACTGCCTATGTTTCTAACAACTACACTAAAATTGCTCTATCTGCAACTAATTACCAGATAGTTTTAAGTAACAGGAAGGATTTCAAAGCTGATGACAATGGAGAGCAGTGTGTTAAAAGAACAAAATGAGGAAAGTGAAATACGTATGGAGAACAGCAAACGGTTCAGGAAAAAGGGCATCGAGAATCTGCACTTTAAATAAGCACTCTCAGTGATGCTAATGCAAGTACAAGGTCTGACAATTAATTTTGCAAACTCATCCTAGAGAAAGTGCTACATACCTCATTACTGAGTATCAATCACTACCAGTCACCTTCAAAGTACTCCCCCTGGAAAGCTATGCACCAACGACAGCGACTAGTCCACCCTTCAAAGCAGTTTTGGAACTCTTTTTCTGGAACAGCCATCAGAGCTGTCGTCATTCCCAAAATCTGCGTTAAGCTCACAAACCTGCCAGCGTGCACGTACGCTGGCAGCACTGTACAAACAACTCAGTAAGGTGTCAGAACGCTGGCAAGTAGTTTGCACAGTGCCGCCAACATAAGCAGAGTAGCAAGTTCACAAACTTAATTGTCAGATTTTGGGTACAATGACAGCTCTGATGGCCATTCCAGAAAAAGAGTCCCAAAACTGCTTTGAAGGGAGAACTAGACGCTGCCGTCGATGCACAGCTTCCCTAGGGGAGTACTTCGACCACAGTGATATCAGCAGTGCGGTATGTAGCACTTTTTCTAGGATGAGTTTGTGAAATTAATTGCCCAACCTCGTACACTAACGCTAACAACAGCTGATGAGCTTAAAAAAAAAAAAAAAAAAAAAAGGTTGCAAAGAAATCTCGTAATGATTTCAAAATTTGTGTTGGGCCACAGTCAAAGCTATCCTGGGCCACAGGTTGGACCTGCCTGAAAAGAGGATGTGAGCCCTACCTTATACAAGGCTACAATTTAAATACCCAAAATATTCATATATTACAACTAAGTAACTGGTGAGATAGTATACTAAGTCCTTAGATAAGTGACATAGGCTATAGCACTTTTGAGAAATCATTGGTTTGAAATCACTCCCATACTAGAAACACACACAAGTACATACACATACAAGGGACGCTGGGAAAAAATCCAGCCATGAACACCTCTATTTTTCATATCACATGGATAGATATACTTTCCGGACAGCCCTCGTACTTACACATATATGTAAACATATATTGGGTTTCTTCCTAAACAGGTTTCAATCTATCTTTGCCAGGTTCTACTACATGTATCAAACACACTTTCCATTCCAGTCTTATCATACTATCGACACAGTATGCTTAGAGTACTTTTGCATTATCGTATCTTTACTTGACCAGCTCCCTCTGCTTGAATGATCCTTTCCTCCTCTCCATGTCTACTCCCTAGTTTCCCTGGCCACACCGTTTATATACTACCCTCAAGTGTTCTCAATTCCCTGAACATATGGTATTGTTTTCCTCCCTCCATGCCTATACTCTTGCTGTTTCCTTCTCTGCCTACATACCTTCCCCTATACCTCCCTCACACCTCCTCCTTTTCAAAGCACCACCTTTCCAGATTAACCCGTAAATATCTTTTGAGACTCTTATTCCTACATTCCTCTCATTAGGCTAGGTACCTCCCAGAAACTCGGATGAATGTCTATTTTTACATAACATCAGTTCCCAAGTGGTAGTATGCGTACCCCCAGGGGCACGTGCTGGGCCATTCAGGGGTATGTGAAAAATAATCAGTAATGGCAACAAAAAAAAAAAAAAAAAAAAAAAAAAAAAAAAAAAAAAAAAAAAAAAAAAAAAAAAAAAAAAAAAAAAAAAAAAAAAAAAAAAAAAAGGTAAAAGAAAAATGCAAAACGTTAGTTACAGAGCAATACATGTTAACTTTGAAGCACTGTTAATGGAGACACTTCAAAATTAAATCACATTAGTGGATGATTGGTGAGGACATGGCTATGAACGCTTCCCCAAAACTGCTCTTCTACCAATCATTACACACAGTTTCAGAACAATCCATTTGCAACTTAGAACTTCCCCAAACATATAAATATATCCATAGCCAGACTGTTTGCTCAGTGTAGTTATTGACTTAGTAAAAGTGTATTGTTTTTACTCGTAATTCTTTTCAAGCAGCTTTTTTGTTTATTTAATGTACTTGATCATCATTATCAATATTTAACTGTTATGAATAATGTAAAATTAAATCTGTGGTTTGTATTTTTAGTGTAATATTTCTTTCTTTCCTAACTTATTATCTCATTTCCACTATTTTACATGAAGATTGGCACTGAACAAAAGTATCAATGTTTAAAAATAGCTGTTTTAAAAACAAGGGGTACAATTTATAGAAATGGGTTTAAAAGTGGTACAAAAGTAGAAAAACGTTGGGAACCACTGTTATATCACATTGTTTTCTTGTTATTGTTGTTAAATTTATTTGGGTGATATTTATTAGTAAAAATTACATCAGTTCCAGGTGTATAATTCTACAATACATCATCCATGTGTATAACATTGTTTTTCAAATCACTGGTTTTATTTTTTAGATCCTAGGTATATCTTTATATAACTCAAATTCTTATTATCTTTCACAACAGCCATATATGTGTTTTTCATATATACTCGTTTTTCATATACACTCATTTGTTTCTGTGAGGTTCTGTATTTTTCTTATTTCTTTAATAAAATTGTAATAACATTTTTGAGTGTCAAAAATTTAAACACAGCTATTCCCCACCCTGAACAAGTCAGAACTAAAGCAAGTGAGTGCTGCAGAGCAAGGTGGGCATCCACCCCAGTGATGACAGGAAAGAAGTCAAAATGTCCAATAGCAGAAAGTCAGAGCCCAGGGACGATAAAGAGGTTGTGAGGACAGAAGACTTACCCCATTTTAGATTTCAGCGACTGGGTGAGATGAGAAAGATAATCCCACAAAGAGGCAGCTTGGCAGGGGAATATCAGAGTCCAAACAGGATAAAGTAGACATCAACATATGTTGGTAACCTACAAGAAATATCGGAGGCCAAGGGAAGTGGGAATGGGTGTCCCAACAGGGCAGTGGCTCAGCATGGAGAATCAGGGTCTGAACAGGGTAAGAAGAGCATCCATAGATGGGATAGACCAGTGTGGGATACTGGAATCTAAGAGGAGGAAGTGAGGAAGATGTCTACCTGGAGGGTTGCGTAGTTAAGGGATAGGTAGCATGGAATGATGAGTTGAAAATACAAGCAAGGTGAAAAGGGAATCCACGAAGACAAATACTAAGCAAAAAAGTGGGCAGGCAATTCACAGTAGAAAAAACTTAAATGGACAATAAATATTGTTTCTAAACTACTCAATATCAGTAGTAATTAGGGAAATATGAAGAGATAGTACTGCCATAAGTTTAGCAAGTATAACAGTCTGATAAAACCAACTCTTAGAGCATATAGAGCTGGAAAACTCATAATCTACTGGTAAAGTATCAAGTGTTAAAACTACTTTGGAGAGCAACCTGGCAAAAATCTGATGAATCTGAAAATGCCTATGTCCACCCATTAGATCCATCAATTCTACTTCTAGGTATTTACAGGATGAAAACTTCTATACGCTTACACAAGGAGCGTGTTTCAAAGTCAGACTACATGGTGGTAAAAAATCACTTCGCCTACAGCAGTGGTTCACGTGCTTTTCCCACTTGCGTACCTTTTTAAACTCATTACTATAAATTGTACCCCTTGTTTTTAACCCAGCTGATTTTAAAAACTGACACCTGTTCAGTGCCTATCTTAATGTAAAATAGTGGAAATGGGATAATAAGTTAGGAAAAAAATTACTCCACTAAAAGTACAAATGTTATTTTATAACATTCGTGAGAGTTAATGATAATGATCAAGTATCTGAACATTAAATAAGAAAACTACTTGAAAAGAACCAACATTAAAAACGACAGACTTTTATTCAGTCAATAGCTTCAAACAGTCTAGCTAGGGATATATTTATATGTTTGGGGAAGTTCAAGAAATGTTCAAATGAATTGTTCTGAAACTGCTTAATGACTAGCAGTTAGGGGAATGGGTTCATAGCCACACCCTCACCAATCGACATTCACTAATGTGATTTAATTTTGAAGTGTCTCCATTAATGGTGATTCAAACTTAACATTTATTGTTCCATAACTAATGTCTTGCATTTTTTAACTTTTTTTTTTTTTTGCCATTACTGATTATTTTTTATGTACCCTTAAACAGCTCCTGGGAGTACACATATCACCACTTGGGAACTAATGGCCTACAGAAAGCAATATGGACAAAACTCAGAATCAATGGTGAACAACGAAATACTCTCATAGTCTGCTGGTAGTCACACAATTCAGAAAAGCCTTTTGGAAAAGGTGGCTTCTTTGCAATATGATTAATTTGAGTATTTCTGATTGTTTGAAGAAAAACAAAAATGTATGAGAGAATTACTTATCTGTGTGAAAACGGAGAAGAAATACAACAATTTATCTCAAACTCTCCATTTAAGTGCTACTCCTGTCTCCAGGGGGGAAAGACATGGGAGTTGGGGGTGATGGGAGAGAGATAGGGAGAGGAAATGGCTGGGAATAAGGTAAAGAAATTGAGACTGAGATCAAATCATAAAGAGCGATGTATAATGAGCTATGAGTGTGGACTCTGCCAGAGATTGTTCATCTAGGATCTTATGAGCACTATACAAAGGACACTGATGAAATAGCAGATATACATTCTTGGCCTGACTGACCTAGTAAGGAAATTATGTGTCTGCCCAAGCCTCAGGCTGCCGGTACTGAAGAAAGACAAATCTGTGTTGAAGCCCTCGGCTAAACCCTTTCCAAAAGGCAAGTCTCCACTCTCTTACCTGCCCAGTCCTAATGGTGCTAAGACTTGTTACTTCAGTTTAAGTCAAGATTTATAAACTACTATCACATGAACGCATCTGATTTACAAAACAGCCCCATGAAGTAGGTACCTCCAAGCACTGTTAACCCATTAACAGATGAGTTAACCAAGATTTAAGGAAGTTAAATTATTTGTTCAACAGTATGGTATGAATCAGACAATAACACCAACTAGTAAAAGCAGATAATATTTATTGAGTACACACTACATGCCAGGCACTGTGCTAAGTGTTATTAGCTGTTATCCCATTAAGTCCCTGCAATAATTCTGAGGCAGATTAATCCCCATTTACAGAAAATAAAACTGAGGCTCAAAAGCAATCAAATGACTTAACAACAATTACACAGACCATAACAGGCAAAATCACAGGACTAATGTAGTTTTGACGCCAAACCCATGTCTTAACCACCATACTAGTATTTCAGAATACATTAAGTTGGTATAATCAGAATTAGATACCTGAAAGGAAAATTTTTGACATAATAAGATTTAAAAAGGTAGGGTTGCTTTCTATAGCATAAGGAAATACTGACTAAAAAGAGATAATACTACAGAAAAATCTCAGTATCTTTCAAAAATTATTTTTCCCCCTTATCTAAGACCTAATCCTAAAGACCACACTAGTAGTTTACTAATCATTCCGGCATTTAAAAGAGAAATTTCTTCCAGTAATATGTTATTATATGTCTAAATGTATAATCTATATAAACTTAAGTTTAATTATTTTTACTGAGTGGTAACTTCCTGAAAAGTATGATAGAAGAATTATGTTTTATAAATTAGTTTAAATTCAGTACCATAGAGTTTAACTCTAAAGTCATTTAGGTTCACTTTTCCATTAATAGTAGAATACATATATAAATGTTTCCATAAGTGACCACTAGAGAAGTGATGATGCAGCTCAATTCAGAAAAGAACCTGACTCATGCACCCTTGGGTCATGCACCGATTGTTAAAAACTAGCACTGATTATCCCTTAGTAGTAATAGTGTTACCAGTACACACATATTTTAAAACTATTTTTCTCTTGCCCAAGAGAAAGAGAATAATTCAGTTAAGTGAGAGGAGAACTGGAGGAGTTCTATGTATTTTAAATTGGATCCATCTTAAATCTACTTCAATCTCTATCTTCAATTCTCATGTAAAATGGAGGTATCTCCTAGCTATTTATTTCTTTCTCAAAAGAAATGTGATTAAAAGTAATATATTGAAAAGAAAATACAATTAAAAAGACCAAATGAGCTAAGAATTTGAGTTCCAAATCCCTTGATAAATTATAATGTGACCTTGGGCAAATGCTACATTTCTAAGCCTCCGATTTTTTCATCTGAAAAATGAGTTTGGGGATTACCTGATCTCACAGGAACCTTAAAGCTCTAAAACTCCTACTGCTAAGTCTTAACAGAAGGCAGTTCTAAAAACCAATTTTGGGTGTTCGACACATAGTAGGTACTCAAAAATAGAATTGACTGGAAAGTCAATTCTAACAAAATATCCAGGTTAAAAAACAAACCCTTAGGATTTTAGAAGAAAGACTACCAGAACTAATTGTATTCTGAGTGGTTACCATTTATCCATATTAAAAAGCTTATTAGGTCTCCATGGCTACCGGTAATCGTAAGTGTTATGCAAACACATGTTTCAGACTACTCTATCAACATGTTAATCCGAAAATGTACATAATACATTCTCAGCATTTCCCAAAGTGTATTTCAACAACATCTAGTTCCATGGTCAAATAGGTTTAGGACAAGGTGTGTTTCAAAAATAATTATATTGTGTCTTTACAGCAAAAATCAGTGCTTTTAATATAATTTGTGAAGAATATAATATACAAGATTTCCCAATTTATTTTGTTATATATTAGTTACCAGGATTCTTTGTATGAATTATATTAATACCTTTTATTTACTAATAAGAATATTAAAATATAAATATTTTCTATTGAGGATTTTCTTATAACTTAATCGTAGCATTAATACATACATATAAAGTATTAAAAGTCTAGAGGAATACTTATCAAATGATAGCAATGTTTATCCTTGGGTATTAGGGTGATTTTCACTTTAGCTCTATTATTTTTTAAATGTACACAGTAAGTATTCATTCCTTTCATAATAGGGGGGAGAAGCCATTTTCATTTTGAAACAGAAAAAATTCCTAACAATGACAGTTTGCTTATGTTGACTTTTAAACTGAGAAAAAATAAGAAACCATGAATGTATGATACAAAAGGTCAACATAATATCAAAGCCCATTTAAATCTGTCCATGATAACCCATTAAGAACTAAATATATCTAGCACTTCAGATCTAAATTATAATGTAGATTGTTTTTACAAGATAGTCAAAAGTGCATGGAATGATTTGATTTACTAAAGTTATAAACCAAGTTTTTGGATACTAGCTGTTCAGAAAACTACTTTTTTCTCTAATTATAAATATTTAAATTTTTATAAATATAAAAATATTTTCATTCGGTCACCTTTTATTTAATACATACTTGAAAATAAAATGCACTGTTTAAGGTGCTAAGTATGCAATAATAAGGCATTACAGTCCTTCCCTGTCAGCTTACAAACAAGTGGGAAAAGAAGACTACAGTGCGGGAAGAGCTGCTGAGCTGAAATCAGCCTTGAAGGTTGGGGGACTGAGTAAGGGCTTCTTAAGAGCTAATAGCTAAGGAGAAATCAACTAAAAAGGGTAGTCGGGGGCAGGGGGCAGGAATCCTGGTATCATCCCCTCTCTCTCCTTTAACTCTCACATCCTAACAATCCCTAAATCCTTTCCATTCTTTTCCCAAAATTTCTCCTGACACTTCAATTTCTCTTCATTCTCACTACTAGTACCCCGCCCCAGGGTACAGGGAATCCTCCCTTCTAATAGCTTTGTAACTGGTCTTAACCACATCCACTCCCCAGTCCTGTTCCTAACCTAATCACTACACTGTAATTAGAGGGATCTTTCAAATACTCAAATCTAATTGGGTTACTGTCCAATTTAAAACCCTTGGGGGGAAAGTGGGTGGCCTCCACAAACACAGCCCTCAGGATAAAATCCAAAATTCTTAGCAGTAATTACCAAGCCTTTCAAGATCTGGCCCCTGGCTCCTGCCACAACTCTGATATTTCCCAACCTGCACTCTGGTCACAAGAATTTTTTCAGATCCCACAGCAAGTCCTGCTATCACTTGTCGCCAGGACTTTGCACAAACTAATTCATTTGGCCACAAACATAGGTTTACTGTTCTTCACTGAGCTAAGCCCCATATATTCTTCAGATCTCAGAACACCCTGCTTCTCCATGTTCCCACTTAAAACTTCCCCTATCAGAATAGGTACCACACTACATTAATCTTGCCAAGTGAGTTGTCTGACTCCCTCATTTAAAGTAATGGGAAAATAGGGACCCCTGTTTTTCACAGTTGTATCCTAGTACTTAGAAATAATGCCTAACACACACAGCAGTTATGTTTATTGGAAGAATTAGAAATATTTGTTAACTTGGCTTTATCTACCCTACTAAACAGCAGGCTCTTTACATAAAGAAGCAATTTTTACTCTATAAAGTGCTCTACAACTTAAAAGATATTATGAACTTTTTTTATTAAGCACACAGCAAGTGCTCAAAAATCACCTGTTGAATGAAGACAGTCAAGCAATAAACAGAGGAAAACCTTGTGTCATGCATAGTTTCCCTATATTCCACTTAAAATTCACTCTCAATCATTCACATTTATGTATCTAAAAATGAATATCTAAAATGGCAAGATTTCATTTGTATTTTCCTTTGTTTATAAAGATCTGAAATTCTCCTTATTCTTTTAAGTAGCTGAAAAGACAAAAATAAGCTGCTCTCCCCTCCAAATCACTTAAAGCTATATATTTTTGTCATTTAGGAGTTAAAAAAGGAATGCTCAAATTTGGAAGAACAAGGATCAAGAAAGTACTCCCAAGTAACATGCTCAAGGGAACATTATTAATCAGACAGAAAGAAAAAGAAAGAAAGAAAGAAAGAGAGAGAGAGAGAGAGAGAGAGAGAGAGAAAGAAAGAAAGAAAAAGAGAGAGAGAGAAAGAAAACCACACACATCCTTAAAACGGTGTTGAGTAAGCATGAGATAAGAGTAGTTTTCATGAAGGCTAAAGAAATAGCAGTCTGGGGGGTGGGGGGAACTCCTCTTACACTAGTCCATGTTTATTAGAATTATATCAATAGTGTACAACTCATAGCACCTTCAAATTCATTCACTCAACCTTTTTTCCCTTTGGTGAGCAAGACGAAATAGTTTCGACTGAGAATCAGGGCTAATATATTTTATAAATAGTAGTAAATACGTGCATTTTTCCAGGAAATTTGTGTTCCTTCTAATGGGAAAGCATAACACTTATTACATAATTTTGATTTGGGGCAAACATTTTAAGCAAAGAACTGAAAATTCCTATTTACCTAACTCACGATATAAGCCACAGCTGGGAATACAGCACTTCAACTCACCAGATATAAAAATTACAAGATGCTCCAGCAAAGTCCCAAAATAAAAGGCAGTGGTGGGATAGGGGGTATTTAAATGTCTCAAAATAACTTTTAAGATATAATAGTAAACATTAAATGTCCTGACCAAACATTACCTGAAAAGCTCTTACACCACACAAATATTCCCCCAAAAAAGATTTACCTCTGAATATTGCTTCAACTGCCTTTCGTGCCAAGGAACTCAAAACATGTCACACACAACCTAAGTATTCCCAAAATACACTTTACACTTCATTTACCATGGTCAAATTGGCAATAAATAAAAAAGCTGCTTACTTAATTACCAGTGTAAAGCCAAAGAGATAAAATATAATTGTTACCTTCAGTTATTCCCACTAAGATGACTGTAGTGTTGAATAGTATTTTCAACTTAAAAAAACAAATGATTTTCAGTACTTTTAAGCTAAAAATTAAGGTAATTATATTTAACCGCTGTGTTTTTGTAAGTACAAACCCACACATTCCTTCACTAGCTCTTATCTGATTATAATCCTTTCCATTACTCACTCTATAAACTATTTATCAGAAACTGTCAGAAAAATATAAACAAAAATAAATGTACTACACATAACAAGATTAGAAGAGAGCGTGGTCTCAAAGTAGGTATCTTACATTGAAGGATCGGTATTTAGTAAGTTGCCATTATAATAAAACAGTTAGCCTTTCTCACATTTACACAGTCCATTTGGAGACTATTTAGATGAAGACCGTATGCTCAACTAATTATTTTATTTATCTAGTTATCCTGACAGTTGTTATAAATAGGATTTACATAATGCACTTGGGGCTTAAAAAATATAATAGCACTTTATTTCTGTATTAAATTTAAATATCCCAAAGCAAATAATCTTGCTCATATAAATTCAAAAGAAATATACTAGCTAGGCCCAATTTAACTTATGGTTAGTAAGAAATTTCTTCCATGAGAAGATACTGAAAAAAGGCAGCCCTTGCTTATATTTTTGAATACACAAAAATGATATTTTATTACTTTTGTAATTTAGCACATTAAACCTAGCCAGTTCCCAACTGGTATGTACTATCTACTATCTTATAACTAAAATCCCAAAATATGATCCCCACAAAGTCTACAGAAGTTCTGATGTAAAAACTTCTTATACCACCAAGATGTAAAAAAATCAATTAGTAATTTTCAATTGAAAAGAGATATATTATTTAAATCATGCCAGAAAGAAAAAACATTACTTGGCAATACTTAATATTAATTACTCTTAGAAGCAACTCAAATATTATCAAATTGTTCGTTACAAAAACTGGATACGGGTAAAATCAGGAAAGAGAATACAAACTGGTTTTATTTTTAGCACATAAGTCTACCAGTTGTGGATTATTAATTTTCAAAGAATTTGAATGTAATAAATATAGCAAAACTTCAATTACATTTAATTTCACCTTTCTTTGATGAAACAAAAAACTGTAAAGATCTTGACATAGGCTCCTTATTATATCGATTATTACACATACAAGGGCTGTCTAGAAAAAATGCAGCCATAAATGCCTCTACTTTTCATGTTAAATGGCTGGATACTTTCTGGGCAGCCCTCATATATATGTCAGATATAACTGAGTTTCAGTTGAGAAAAGGCCAGATAAGCTTTTTATATTTTTGTATGCAGATAATTAGTCAAGCATTAAGGCATCACTCTCAGAGCTAACTCTACAAAAATTATATAGCTGACTTTTAAAACAAATCTATTAAGTCCTTTTTCATATCATAAAAATCTTTAAACTGAAACATTTAACTCTAATATCCATTTGCAGATATTATGATTAATGCAGATCAACTCATTCTCTTTTTTAATTAACAAAGCAAGTTGGTAAAAGTATGTTTTATCAAATCCCTTTACAACCATACTTTCCTGGACAATGTACATGAACTAGCAGATTTCATTCTTTATAGTTAGTTCCTAATCAGTTTCAGTATCTGGTTCTCATAGACCGACGTAATGGTGCAATGTTTGGGCTGCACAACATTCTGGGAGAAATACAATTTCCACTGAAAATTTTAGGTCTTATACACTAGCATCAAGGAAATGTTTATATCAGTTATTAAATAAAAATTTTAATAAATTTTAATAAAATTAAATAATATTGTTTCAAAAAATGACTCCATTTTTAAAGTCATTTTTCTCAAGACCCTAAACAATTCTTACTTTTCATACATTATTTGTTACCTAAAACATTACCACCGAATTTATTTATGAATTTATGTCATTCACTCACTGACCGTCATTATATTTGATCTTTAGGCCCTTGGAGCCCAACACAAAGTCTGACACAGTCTCATATATTTTTGGGCTTCAATAAAATTTATTCTTGTCCCAAATACTCATATTCTGTGTGTACTACTATAAGCTATTATATAACAGGAAGTGGGGAAATTAAAAAATACTGCACTACAAACCATTTAGCATGCTGAGTTCCCACAGTTGCTCAGTGGGTGTTCTGAAACTAGGCCATATTTCTAGTATTAAGAATTTCAAATCACTACTTCCAAAGTACAGAAATAAATGTCTTCAAGATTAAATCATAAAACCTTACTATTTTAAGCTGTCTAGTATATAAGCAACCTATTTCTGAGTTTAAAACTGTAATTACCACATGGCAAATAAACCAGTATTTGTTTTAGCAACAAAACAAGAAATAATTGCTCTTCTACCTATACTTACAGTCATAAAATTTAATAGATTATAATATCAAGATAAAATATATGTGAACCAGAACTAAAGCAAAATTTTATCCCAGAAGATATATAAAGCAAAATTGAATTAAATATAATCTATTTCAGGTCACCCAATCTGTTAGGCTGCACATACTTCTAGCAAAGAAGTAATTATGCTATCCAATCTAATTTTTCCAGTCCAGGTTACCAGGAAATGCCAAGAGAATAAAAGCTTACTCCCTTTAACAGAATAAAAGTTAAGAAATATGTCATTTTGTCATATCATTGCAACAGGTATGCTATTATTCAACACTGATGAAGAAAAATATGTTATTACTCAATTTTACATTTCATAGCTAAGTAAACAAACAAAAAAAAACCATGGTAGGTATAAAATCGACTTCTACAAACTGTAAGGTCGTAATATTACACTGCACTAATCCTGCATGATCAGATAATCATTTGCTCCTACTTAATTTTACTCAATAAATACTTGTGGTGCCTCCTATGCTTTACCTCATTGAAGAAGCATTTCCCATTAACGAAAGTGCACCACGTTAAAATTCCTCAATTGTATCATTTTAGATGGAAGCGTTTCTAAAATACAACACATGGTCCTGCGTCATTTTTAACAAAAATTTCCTAACAGCAATTAATCTCTTCTTCATGATCTGACATCGTTATTGTTACTTTGTTCTGTACATAAAACGGTGTCTTCAAAGGTTCTACATGTTTATCACAACATTAAGTGGCCTTAAACTGGTATATTTTCTGTAAATTTTGTATGTGCTTTTAAAGTGTCTTGCCCTCTTCTTTTCAACTCTCTCAGGAGCCCCACATTCGGTTACCACGTTTTGAAATTGCACATGACGAGAGAGTAAAAGCCCTGTATTAACAAGGCCCGCGGGGCGCTGGGAAAGAAACCCTGTTCGAGCGCCAAAGGACCGCGACACCCTCGTGCTCTCGGCACCCCGCGGGCCCGGATGCTCCAGACCACTGTGGTCATGCAAACGCGTCCTCCCCGGGAGCCCACGGGCTGCAGACGTCGTACACCAGCTCTAGACGTCCTCCGGCGGAGGGGTGCAGACGGCACACCCGACGCGCAGCAGGAAGCCCAGCCCAGGCAGACACACGGTTAGAACACGAGCGGTGTGGAAAAGCGCACGCAGGTCTCAGGGACCCCGGGCAGCAGAGTCCAGCGAGGGCCCAACGAAGGCCTCCCAGAGGACGCGGTACTGAAAGCGCGGGGCTGGATTCAAGCGGACGATACCGGACAGTTTTAGTTTCCTAATAAATGCCTGTGCGATAAATGAGGAGCCATAACATTTATACGGTAATTATTAACGTGAAAAACGTAAAAAGAAATTTCTCAAATTTCTATAATGAAAATAACTAGAAGGATGAAAACCAAAAGAAAATAAAAATAAAAAATAACACGAGAAAGAGTGGTACTTAAGTTTGGAAAGAGGTTGTTTTCAATGTTTTAGGAGCGAATTTTAAATGTTTGTGTAATAAAAATCTACCATGAGTTCTAAGAAAGTTCATAAATGTTACTCTTAACATGATGCATAAATGCTGAGAAAAAGGTATTAAAATAGGATTTTGAAACATATTATCCAGATTCTAGGCTTGGGAATTATTCCACATCGGGTTGATACATTCTCCTTGCATTTAACTAAAATATTATTAAAATATATACTTCATTAAGTTTTAAATAACAATTTGGAGCAGCTCCTCAACATTAATGCAGATCTATGGTTCAAGGCCCAAATTAGGCACACAAGAAATAACAATATTTAGAAATATGAGCTTTAATGAAAGTCTACTGTACCTGGAATCCAAACTGCTATTCACCTGCAATTCTCTAAATGGACCTTAACATCTCTAACTTCTATGCTTTTTCTAATCTCTATCTAGCTTCCTTATTCCTCAACAGTTAGTTCAGGTCCAATCCTCTAGCAAGCAATGCTGGTTATACATGCAATCTGAGTTTTAACTCATCTGAGTTCTTCAGTATATATTAAAGCACTTGTCACACTAAAACAATTTACTGATTTGTCCAGCTCCTGCCAAAAACTGAACTTACTGGGAGCAGGAAACATAGTAGACTGGGTGCCAAAAAAAAAATATACACAGTTTTTAAGTGATGTTATCTATGTGTTACTTTTTGAAGTTGAATTGAATTACGGTAGCAATGTTTTTAGTATGACGTTCGTTCAAAAGATGGTGTTAATCAAATGGATGCTTGCGTCATCACGCGACAAGCAGGACCAAGAAAATGGCAGAAGCACGGTTGTTGTTCAAGGAGGGCAAGACCATTTTGAAGTGGTATTTGAAATTCGAGAACATTGAGTTTCCCCCACATTCTCCTGACTTAACATCCCTTGACTTCTATCTATGGACTCTAAAGATGTAGTGTACAGTAGAAAAACAGCAACACAGGCAGTATTTCAGGAAGAAACTGAAATGGCATGCACAGCAATACAACTGGACACCTGGTCAATATTGCTCAAGCAATAGTAGTTCGCCGTAATCAGAAGTGTCTGGACATTGATGGTAACCACTCTGAGCACCCCTTGTATTTGCAGAAGTCAGACATGACTTACATTCATCTTGTTATTGGTATATACAATTGGTATGTACAATTGTAATACAGTTTTTTCCTTTCTTAAAATGTGTATACTTTTTTTGGGCACCCTCTTTATTTATCTCTGCATGCCCAGAGTCTGGGACATACTTGGCAATCAGTAGGTTGATGATATTAGTGAATATGAAACTGCAGTTAATAAATATTTATAGAACAAAATTTAAAAGTTTAACATAAAGACTACCTGCAAAACTATGAAAGTCTTAAAAGCAGGAAGGAGTACTGTACAAAACGAGAAACTGAGAAAGCTCAAATTTGATGAAATTCACTCCAAATTCTAGACATTGTCAGTGTTAGAGTAAGTCATTTCCACTGTAGCTCCATGACATTAAAAAGACAACAACAAAAAAAGATTTATCTTTTGTCAACTATAAAATTACTTAAAAATTGTAGAATTTATAAATAGTATTTGAGGGCAAAAAAAGTGCTTAAATTGTGAGTGCTCACAGTGCTATAAACATGAGAAGATAGACAAGCCAAATACTTCATAAATGTCTTTCAGGTTCATTTCACACAGGGACCAATTATACCCTTTAAATGTATCCTGTAATGTTTTAGCTTCAAGCAGTAGGTTCCTTCTTGCCAATAAGAGAATCCTTGCTTTCTACAGTATGCACTACTTTTTGCAACCAGTTTTGATCGTTAGAAGTTGCAATGAGATATATAGTGTGAAATCTAATTAGTCCTTTTAAATCTTGATAATGGGAACTTCATACTTTCTCAAAAAACAGGTATGTTATCAACATCTCAAAAGCTTTGTAATTAGAATATTCTTTTCATGTGTTAGAACTTTGATTTGCTAAAAAGTTGAACAGAGGAAAATGCCCCACAAAAACAGAATGAATGTTAGTTTACATTAAAATAATGCAACTACATATTTTAGAACATAAATCAATTTCTCAGACATGCAGGCTCATCTCAACCTACACTGACTATTAAGAACACTCTGTATCAAGTTCAGGCACACCATAGGTCACCTTGTAACTTACACACTTTTCAGATTTTAAAAGTCAGTGTAAACCGAGAGGTAGGAAAATGCAAAATTTTGACTATTAACAGAAAATATTTCAAGAAGAATCTATAGGGCATAACTTAGATACAGTGCAACAAGACAAAAATCAGATGACAGCAATAACAGGATAACAAATTATATATATATAAATACAAATGAAAGGTTTAGCCTTAAATTATAACATGCCTAATGCACAATACGTAGCAATAAACAAAACTAGCAACCAATTTAACATATGCAGTACTCACGTCTCAACTATCACATGAAAGTACTTAATATACCACTGTGCTGCTAAATTACAGCCAATTTCTATCTAATTTACCTATAACAAAATACTTACCAATTTCCTACTAATCTTATTAAGAATTGTCAAAGTGTTTGTTTTCTATGTAAATTTCCTCCTCCAATTGATACAGTTTACGAACTAATTCAAGAGCATTTGCACCAAGGCCAAGCTATAAATCCCAGAACACACTAGTGGGTAAATGGATTTGGTTTGTTTGTTTGTTTTTTATTGTTTTGGAGGGAGGCTGGTCTTGTTTTATTTTGTTTCTTTGGTTATAAACATAGACTTTATGCTTTTTCATACATGAATGATACATGATACAGTAAACTGAATTCTAAAATATATTTTCATTTATCTTCAACCTCCCCCCAAAATTAATCCTTTTATCTGTACATACCAGGTAGAGTTAATTTTTTAGTAAAAACCACAATAGATTGCTTTTATATTTAAATATCTCTTACTAGAAAAAATATCTAAAAATTATTTGAATTGTTTAAAGAACACAAGTCCTATAGAAATACGAATTTACACAACAGATATTGATAACCCAGTATATGTCTTCAAAATAAATATGACTGCAATTTAACTTCCTGGCTAACAAAGAATTCTAATTTTATTCATCTGTCCCCCACAATCCACATAGGTAAGCCAAGGCAAGAAATATACCAACAGCTATGCAAAAACCATCTTTGGGAGTCTACAGAGAATTCCACTTTATGTCTCCCTGAACGTGCAACAAGCCCTTTCCCAAGTCACTGAAGAAACAGTAATATTTAAAAAGCATAAACCCAGCAAGTCTCACAAAAAATTCCTTTTGAAAAGAGAAATGTTTCAAATTTCTGACTGGTTTGTAGTTCACAAGTTGTATGGCTCTTACTTGCTACAATTATAAATACACAGCTCTGATATTCAGTAGTTTCTACTGAATATGGTAGTTTAAAAATTAAAAAATAATCCAGCTGCAAGCTATTAACATATCTCTTAATATCACTCTTTAATCCATAACAATTCATAACAAATAAGAGAAAAATTTAAACACTTGATAACTGTATTAGTAATGAGAGAGGAAAACAATACCAGTCTGACATAAATGTAGCTGTTTCTTCAAAAACTGAACAAATACCTTGGGGAAAAGGAGGAACCTTAGAAATAGGCCAGGTCCGTATCTTGCAACTGGCATTTCAAGAATACAGTTTTACAAGGAAATTCTACCATTTGCGACAACACAGGACCTTGACGGTATTATGTTAACTGAAATAAATCAGACAGAGAAAGACAATATATGATCTCACTTAGATGTGGAATCTAAAAAAACAAACAAAACTTCATAGAAAAAGAGATCAGACTTGTGGTTACCGGAGGTGGAAAATAGGGATGTGGGGGGAGACTGGAGGAAGGTGGTCAAAAGGTACAAATTTTCAGTTATATAATAAATGAGTACTGGCGATATAACATACAACATGATGACCATAGCTAACACTGCTGTACAGGAAAGTTCTTAGAGGAAACCCTAAGAGTTCTCATCACAAGGAAAAAATTTTTTTCCTTTCTTTTCTTTTTATTGTATCTATATGAGAAGATAGATGTTAGCTGAACCTATTGTGCTAATCATTTTACAATACCTGTAAATCAAACCATCATGTTGTACACCTTAAACGTATACAGTGATGTATGTCAATTATTTCTCAATAAACTGGAAAAAAGGAATTAATTTTACATGTTAGATACATATTACATTTAAGCCATTTGAAATTTACAAATCTTAGACAAAGTATTTGTGGTTTATTTTTCAAATGTATTAATATATTCATAATTAAAGTTTTAAAATGTACCTTATGTCCAAACAAGTATCGAAAAGATTTATCATATTCAATCTAAGTTCCAAACGTAGGGAACTTACATACTTTATGGTCATTTACATACTTTATTCCTAAAAATTCTTGTCACTGTCATAGGAAAACCTCAACACTTGACATGTTCAAACCATAAATGTAGGTTTACTCAATGTTACAAATTGTACCCAATAGCTAAGTCTCTTCGAATACAAAGTTGAAAGAGTTATTAAGGGGCTATGGCTTGGAAAGGTGAGGATAGAGGTTATTACACCAATAAAATGAGGATCTTTAAAATCAAAACAAGTTTTCGGTGATGATGCTACATTTAGATACAAAAATACTTGGTTACACAAGTGTACCCTAGGATTCTGTAAAACAAAGCAAAAATTAAGTTTTAGATACAGTAATCCCTCTGAGCAGATACTAGAAACTGTTGACATTTAAGAAGTATACAAAATTGCAAAGGTGTAAGGTTGGATATAGACAGTTGGTAGTTATGGTAGAGGCAAATACTATACAGTCCACGTCTGCAACCCAATTTTGCTTCAGCATCCCCAGAGACTTAGAAAACATTTCTTTGGGTAGGTTGCAAAACATTACTTCCTCTTTTATTCTCATCAACCCCATTATGATACAAAGCAACAGAAAGACAAAATCAAATCAGCAACTGTAAGAGCTGAAAGCTTAAAAACAAACACAAAAGCATTTTCTTTCCGGCTCCCGAATTGGTATTCATTACACCTGTTTGTAAACCCAAACACAATAACACAAACCCTCTGCTGATGGGGTTGGGGGGGGGCGGCAATTAATGGTTTGGAGTCATTTTTCTACCTAGGCATGGGGTGGGGGAGGAGGATGGTACAAAACAATGGATACTGAGGGGCTGTGGAAAATTCGTTTTGTCCTGAAGCCTCTAGCGTTGAGCTGAGAGGGGGTGAGGGTGAGAGTACTCTTCCTCTATCCCTAAAAGCCACCGCGAAAGAGGTTGCCATCAGACATGTCCAACAGGGCAGTCTTGAAAGCCTACAACTCGCTTCATCAGGCAACACATCCAAAACCTACTCACCACTCTTCACCGAAGGGAAAGAAGACGAGGAGAGTGTGATGGGTTTTGAAGGAGGCGAGGAAGACCCCACCCCGTAACACTACCGCTGCGCCAGGGACCCCGCCAGCGATTTACACGCCCTCCCGGACGCCCACGGGTCGCCCAGCAGCCTGGGCCCGGAGGCTCTGGGAGCCGAGTGGAACAGAACCGTCCGCCAGACGCCCCCGGCCCGCGCCCTCTCGCCGGCTCACCCGCACCCGGGCGCTGTTCCGGTCGCCCGCCGCCACCGGAGGCCTGGCCGGGTCGCTGTCAGAGCCAGCGGGTTGCAATTGGCGCCGGCTGCGGGCCCCGCACGAGAGTCAGCTCCAGGGGGCCAACCCTCCCGGCGACAGCACCCAGGAAAGCCGCGGCGGCTGCGGCGCCTCCCAGGGCCCCAGCCCCTCGGGCCTCGCCCCGGCCCCGCCGGCTCAGGCTTGTCAGGGAGTGCGGGGCCTCCCCCTACCGACAGCCAGCCCCACCGCCCGACGGCCAAGAAAGAAGGTAGAAGGGACCGACCCACAGACACCCTCCCGCCTCGGCGGCCCCTGGTTACCGTCAGGAGCCCGAACTCCGCCATCCTCCTCGCTCAGCCTCCTTCCTCCTCCTCCTTAGAAGCGACGCTGCCCAACCGCTGCCCCCCGCCCGCCCCTCCCCCACTCGCCCC